>JBAMJV010013610.1:0-17526 GCA_037951105.1 Echinarachnius parma | reverse complement strand
TTTGCAAAATGTAAATTAAATGCATCTGCTATTTCTCCTGGAGTATTAAATTTATTATGACCATCATACATTTCAGATGGCAATTTATACCCTTTAAATTTGCCTAACAATTTATTTATTTCATCCCACGTTTTTTTAATATTACCCCTAAGTTTATTAAACAAGTTATAAAAGTACTCTTTTCTTGATGTACGAATCAAAGATGTAAGAGTATTCTTATACTTATTATATTTAATCTTATTTTGATCAGTAAGATTAAATATAAATGCTTTATACAGTCTATTCTTTTTGTTAATTGACTTAAGTATACCCTTAGTAATCCATGGTTTTCTAAACTTACACTTTTTCTTTTGATTTTCTTTAAGAGGAAAACAATCATTATAACTCTTATTAAATTTTTGAATAAAATATTCATAAGTGCAATTCACATCATTAAAGTTTTCAATATGAGACCAATCAATATCCAATAATTTTATTTTAAACTGTGCAATACCTTGTTTAGTAATGAGTCTTTTTACTTTGTTTGATTGGTACGTGGGCAATTGATTACTATTTCTCTTGCATAATCCAAATATTGGGAGATGATCTGAAATATCAGTAAGAAGTAAACCTGAGTAAATTATGTGAGTAACATTATTAGTGAATATGTTGTCTATCAATGTTGTGGAGTGTGGTGATAATCTTGTAGGTTTACTTACTAAGGGGAAAAGTCCTAGGGACAACAAATTATCTATAAAATCATTTGTTGGACTATGGTGATCATAATTAAGCAAGTTTATATTAAAATCTCCCATGAGATATATATCCCTTTTTTCACTAGTAACAAGTTCTATTGATGTATTCAATTGATCCATAAAGTCCCTTACACTTGTATTTGGTGGTCGATAAATGCAACCTATTACATTTATTTTATTATTGTTAGATATTGTTTGTATAAAAATTGATTCATATTCAGGTGTACAGCTTGACAGGTCAGCTCGTACAATATAATCAATATCATTTCGTATGTACAAGAGTACACCGCCTCCTGGTCTATTATATCTTGTGGTATGAACAAGGGAGTAATTACGCAAATTATATTGTTGGATATCAGTGTTGGCACAAAACCACGTTTCAGTTACGCCTATAATACTAAAAGTAAATTCCAGAGATGCAAGGAGCAATTGTAAATCATTAAAATGTTTGCATAAGCTTCTGATATTAACATGCATAAAAGACAAATACGTATCATCATGTGTATGCTTTTCTTTAAAATCATCCAAAAACATGTATTCACATTTCCTATTAACAAATACATTCCTGGCATCATCTGAACCAGCACAAGTATCATCTAACAAGTGCATTGTATCAAGATTATTCATATCAAAAGGATTCACTTGTAAGTATAAGAATTTATCAATATCAATGTGTTGACTTGCATGAAAATAACTATATAATGTCCATAGAAACTCTTGATCATCATAGAAATGATTAAAAGGAAAAAGTTCAGAGGAACAATGTATGCAAAGCATCCCAGAAGAAGAGAAGAGATTACAGTTTTTACATCTAGCACACACAGGCATACCACTTACTTATACACTTAGCGATGTATTACTAACAACTAACCAAAAAAGAAGAAAAAACAAACAAGACAAAAAAACGAACTGAAAAGGTAATGAAATAAAATATAAATCATTCATATACCAAAAATAGCTGAGTGTGAGTTAAATTGCTCATAAAATACCCTGGATATCTGTGATCCTCCAAGTAGTTTGTAAAGATGTATAATATCGGTTTACAGTATAAAATATTTTAAAAATATGTAAGTCAATGGTAATATAAAATAAAAACAACGTGCATATAATTTATTTTGAGATAAAAATGACAGTCAAATAAGCTACATTTTAATTGCACGTAACATGTGATCGGATTCATCATATCATAATATAGTATCGGTTATTTAAATATACAATATAAAATAAACAAATATGTGAGTCAATGGTAATATAAAATACAAACAAACAACGTACATGAGATAAAAATGACAGTCAAATAAGCTCCAGTTCAATTGCACATAACATTTGATCGGATTCATCTCTCGTAAGTTACGTTAGTTCTCTCATGTTACGTAACGATTTCAATAGCTGTCAAAGTGTACAATAGTCAATAGGATAGCGATCGCATATGCACTTTGACAATGACGTTCAATGTCAACAACTTACTGTTCTTGTCGCCGAGAGTGAGATTTTGGTCTATTTTTTCCAAAAGTGGTCGCGTAGTTCTCTCATGTTACGTAACATACTACTTAAGTTACGTAACAATCTCAATACTACAATAGCTGTCAAAATGTACAATAGTCAATAGTGATCGCATATTATGAACTTTGACAATAACATTCAGTGAATCAGTGTCAACAACTTGCTGTTATTTTAATGATATGCTTGCCAGTTTGCTTGTCGCTGAGATTTTGGTCTATATTCCAGCAGTAGTCGCGTGCCAATCAATCGGATGCGTGTGGAATTGCCGTCTCTCCTCAGTTTGTAGGCTGTACTGGCAAGATTATGGCGCTCACGCTTCAGTTTTGGAGGAAGATCTGTTCTCACGCTGAATGGAGGTTTCGTGTCAGGATTCCGCTGCATGCTTTCGAACGCGCCGAGGACTGCATCGCGATCGAACATCGACACGAAGCGGACTATGATGGGATCCGGTCCACGTCTGCGAGATTCGTCGTCTGCTGCGCCTTCGGCCGGCTTCCGGGGGAGGCGGTGGGCGTTGACGAACATCATGCGACGGGCCTGCTCCTCGGTCATGCCTAGGCGTTCCACGTTTCGCCGGATGGTGTCAGGGATGTTCTCGTTGGATGATTTCTCAATGCCGTAAAACAGTAAGTTTAGCTTCCGGTCGTGAATTTCAAGCGCCAGTAACGAGTCGGTAAGATGCAGATCCCTCTTTACTCCATCACTTTTCATCGATGGTATTGTTTCATTTTCAAGTTTGGCGAGTCGTGCGGCAGAATCTGCCGCAGACGCCTGAACCTCGAGTAACAAATTTCTCATGGATTTAAAATCATCCCGCAAGCAGTGCATGCTGTCTGCCACTGACTCCAGTTTGTCAAGGGCTTTCATAGAGAATTTGTCAAACTCACTTTTAAAGTCCTCAACCAGTTGTTTCGAGGCAAAGTTTGTTGATGTTGGCGTTGTCTCCACTGTAGTATCCTGTACACGTCCTTTGGTATTGTTACGAAGAGACATGTTGTGAGTCATTAGAAAAGTTCGAAAATCTCCGATATTACTGAATATGTCCGAACAGAATTCAGGATTAAGTCGTATCTTGATGTTTTCTTTCAGATATTCCTCCTTAGAATATGCGACACATACCGATGGTAAAGATTTCGGCGGATTTTCACAGACCAAACCAGAGCAAATAAATATCACATCGTTCACCTTGTATGTCGCTCTCTTTAAATGGATAGTACAGTTTGGGTCAAACCAAATGTTAGTAACTAAAACACTTGTAAGTTGTCATAATGCAATATACTTAAAATGTAGTAACAGCTATAGGGCTGTTGTCATTTTACACAAAAAAGGAGCCGTTACCAAACAAGGGCGCCCTCTAGACACCTCAAGTTTCAACCATTTTAATCAGAAATTATTCAATAGAGAGATCATAAAAAATACAATTTTCTAACCATTTCGGTATGTGTAGAATGTTTAAATATTCATTCCATTCGGATATACTTATGGATATTTCAGCTGTTTGTGTGCTCTTTCAAATTCGACTCTTAAGTTTGTCATCAGCTCACAGAATAACATATTTCTCGAAGCGCCCTCTTAACCGAAAATGAAGTATCCCTTTAAAGGGATCTAATAACTTTGTTCACAAGTGCAAAAAGTGATGAGTGTTGGTGTGATCTGATATGTCCAGAAAGTAATTTGTGCAAATTTCAAGTTAATTGGATGTTATTTGGCCGAGAAATGGGCGAAAATGCAAAGTGGTATTCACTTACTCATTGCACTTACTTTGTACACGGCTGATACGGTCCCGTAGATAATTTCATATCCAAACCTGTCCCATGCTTTTATTGTTAATACGAATAAAACAAGGTATGAGAGAACCACTAGAATTCCAATTGGATTTTGAGAATTTTGACAATGTTACTAAGTCCCGTTAACCATTTTTGCTTTAACCAACCGGTGCTATAGCGCCCTCTAGATGCCTCCCTCCGTGAGCCGACACGATGATCCCCGCCACTCCAGCAACGGCTGCCTCTCTCGCGCACTCACCTACAATTCAAATAAATATAAAGAAGCATTCATTCCTGGTGCTCTTGTTAAAAAAAGTATCCTATTATGTATTGTAATATTTTGGCAGTGCTGTAGTCGAGTCCGGACTCGGACTCACTTTTGATGGTCTCGTGACTCGGACTCGGAGCCGAGTCCCTATGTAAAACATATGGGAACATGCTATTTCGTTGGGGACTCGGACTCGGAACTTGTGGACTCGACTACAGCACTGTATTTTGGATCACTGTATTTAATAAAGCACCTATACAATATATAAACAATTAATGTGAATGAATTGCTGTCCCAATTGTCCTCTACACTGATAATAAAGCAACACACTTTTGATCGATCGATCCTCCATAATCGATGTTTCTGAATTAAATCAAAAAGTAGTTTGTAGATAATGTTTTTTAAAGGGATCTAGTAACTTTGTTGCCATGTGCAGAAAGTGCTGTATGGTTGGTGAAATGTATAGTTTTGTGATCTGATATGTCCTCTGAGTATTGTGTGAGAATTTCACGTTAAATGGATGTTATAAGACCGCGTAGCGAAAATGCAAAGCAATATTTGCTAACTGATTGCACTGACTATGTCCACAGTTATGACTATCCTGTGGATAGTTACAAATCTGAACACTTCAATTGTAAATATCTCTCTAACGAAAGGGAAATTTAAAAACAAAAACCTTTTCCGTGCTTCTATTGGTAACACGGATACAACAGGGTATGAGAGAACCCCTAGATTTCTAATTAAGCTTTGTGAATTTGGACAATGTTTCTAGATCCCTTTAATGGTTCAATAATTCAAATCAAATCAAAGCAAACCTGTGAGGATACCCTTCAGCACAACCGGAAGTGATGTGACGGATTTGACCCAGGTGACGTCATCCCACGTGAGTGGTCCGGCCATCTGGTCGAAGATGTAGCTGTAAAGGTTTGTGTCTCCAGAAGAAATTGCAGCCTGAATTTCCGGTAGATCTAGTGCTATATTTGTTGGCCTGAGTAAGAAGAAAGAGGATATTGTATTTTCTATAATGTGTGCAATCTTGAAGAGTCGAACGTTTACAAATTCTTATTGCCACTTCAATCGTTTTAATTTCAATTGCGTCGACTGTATATATGCCCCTCGGATGGTGATGTTAAATGGTGGTACTGGTACCATACAACAGTTTTTAAAAAGCCACAAAATAGCACGACCATGATGAATTGCATAAATATATGTGTATATTAGGTTGCCATGTAATTAAATCACAAGGAATATTACAAATTATTTCATCAATCAATTGATAAAGTTAAACCCAGGGATAAAAAGGGATCTAGTAATATGGTCCAAATCCACAATCGTATTACCTTCCTGGGAAAGATATTTACGATTGAAGTGCTCGGATTTTTTAAATTATCTACTAGAAAGTTATAACTGTGTACAAAGTCGAGAATGAGTTAGTGAACATCACTTTGCATTTTCGCTTATTACTCGGCCATATATGACCCATTTAATATGAATTTTCACACATCACTAAGTGGACATATCAGATCATGGAAATCACATTTTTATCAAACATTCATCACAATTTGCACATGTCAACAATGATCCTTTACTCGATCATTACAAAAATTAATTCACTGACCAAATGAATATTCAACTAAAGTATATGATAATTACTATATAAATAACCTCGCCATTTACCGCATTTTTGGATCAGAATAATGGCGCCCTTTTTGTTCGCGTAAATTAGCATGACCGGTTCCAGATCCAGAACCACCTATGAACGGGACATCGACAGTGAGAACGATGGCCTTAAATCCTGCTCTTTCCGCCTCTTTGATCACGTGTTCAGTTATCGTCCGATTACGGAACATGTAAATCGCCATCCATTTCAGACCGTCTGAGGCGTGGTTTGCTACATCTGCGATGGACTCATTCGCTGCTATAGAGAGGACGAATAACGTGTCAGCATTGACTGTGCCTAAAAATTAAATCCATATCAGAAAAGGTGAAGGGAAATGGGAAAGAAAATGATATCATAATAGAGGGAAATGCTGCGAAATCACAACTTATATTTTGAGGGTATGTGGCTCGTAAATATATGTATATCAATATGAAAACAGATTGTAAAGTTCTGGTTTAGAGTGTCTTTCACAAATCATTATTTTGTACTATAATTAGCATGGGCGTCAACAGGCGGGGGACGGGGGGGGGGGGGGGGAGACATGTCCCCCCCACTTTTGAAAGTGGAGGGGATTGTCCCCCCCCACTTTTTTTCATAAGTGTATACATTATGTATGTTTGATCCATAGATTTCATAGATTTCACTTTGACATACATGTATATGTGAAATTTCTGTCTCAGATATGCACCAAATCGCACAATTTCAAGCCAAAAAGTGCAAAAGCTCCCTAATGTGGGAGGGGGACACCCCCTCCCACACCCTCCCCCGCTTGGTCGCTTCGCTCCCTCGCCGATGTCCCCCTCACTTTCGAGAAGCTGTTGACGCCCTCGATAATTAGAAATAATGTGTATGTATAGGAATGGTAAAGGCACATAATGGGATCTGTGAGAGCCGTGGACTCTGTTAGAGTACATGCATGCATAAAGAGAGTAGCGACAACTGGTGTGCACAAATGGATACAAAATGGCGACAGCTGTTTTAAGTTACTGCATACAGGAATGCTGAGTTCAACAATGCGCTAAACTATGACTGAACCTCTTTGAGCATGCAGTGGTTTAAATTCCTTTCGCCATTTTGTATCCATTTTGTGAACAATAGATGTCGCGACTCTCTTTATGCAGTCTAGACTCTAGACTGTGTGAGAATAGCGCCCTCTGACACTGACACTGACAATGTAAAGGAACTTAAAGTAGAATTCCGTTGAAAATGATAAATATGGTAAATTATACATCTACGGAAAGCTTATAACCTAGAGAACACGAACATATTACTTTCCAGCCTCACAGGGAAATGGTAACATAATAATGAGCGATTCTGTACATCCATGCTCATATCCGCTCAACTGAGGAAAAGCGGAGAGTTGGAGAACCCCTTTTTAGTGACGTCATTTAGTGAGTAGACCCACACCCGACATACACACACTGCAGTATAAACACACAAAATCACTATGTAGCATTGCCAAAGGACAAATTCCCAACCCTTTCATTTTGGAGGTGAATATTACTGCGTTGTGTAGGCCTATGTACATGGTATATCAGAAGGTAAATCGGGTAAATCAGAGGTTTTGGGGTCATGACAATTTCGATTTTTACATGAAATTGTTGCAGGAAGGTCTGACCATCCCCCTCACTTGTATCGTACCCAAACCAAATTCACGCTTATACCATGACATCATTCAAACCCTATTCTGAAGGCATACCGTAGACGATTCAATTAACTAATGACTAGACTATTCTGTTCGCACATGCCAACGGAGTTAAAGGGGTACATAGTACAGTTTTGGTAAGGCTGAGCTTTAGTAACCAAAACCTGCACAATAACCATGTTAACATTACAAACTAATAGTTATAACTCCACCATGCTCGAAAGGTAGGTATAGAAAATTACAAACGACCAACGGACCAAGTAAATAGCCTGTTATCATTTAAAAAGAGAGGGCGTTCTCTAAAAAAGGATTGGTTTCAACCATTTTTCAAACGAAATTATGCATGTGATCTTTTGTTGAAATAATGAAAAAGTGTAAGCATTTTTAAATTTTTAAAAATAATCATCGAATAAATCTGAGGCCCAGATTTATTCCGTTCGGATATATATATTAATATTATTCTGTCATTAAAATTGTGCTCTTTCAAATTTTACACTCAGTTCTTCATTATCTCACAAAAATATTTTGTGCGACGCCCTCTATACCCAAACTGGACTACCCCTTTAACGTCTTATATTGATTACTGATTGAAATCAACCGATAATGAAAAGTAAAAACTCACCAAACAACGCCTTACACACCTACCTTGAGCAGTCGCTATCTCTGCCTTCGGATGTGCGAACCTATGGCATGCCGTGGGGGCCACACATATCGGCATGCTGATTGGCTGACCCAAGACCGTGGTGGCTGAACTGCGTTTGGTGACGTCACGTAGTACCCTTGGTCGAATTACGTACCTATATATATGTAATAAAGTTCGCAAATGTAAAGCTTTATTCATTCATTTATAAACACATATATAGAGAGTTCTAAATTGGCCAAATTTGAAATAGTCCGTGGGCTCTATCCCTTGCAACCCCTAAATGAAAACCAAAACAAGAGTCACTATTTCATCCCATATAAACACACATTTTTCGAATTTGAAATTACTAAAGTTCCAAAGCTTATTAAGGTTCTGCCCCCTGGACTCCCGGTATAGGGGCATTTCATGTCAGAATTCAGCCAGAGAGGTAAGAGAACACCTCTCTGATTCAGCATTGTCGGGCCTCTGCATCCCATCCGTGCTGGTTAAAGTTACACGTATATTATATGAACAAAATTAGTTTAGCCTATTATACCAACGAGTCTCAATATCATGTGTACCCCACTGGACACGTGAATGGACATTATATTCCCAGTACAGGGGGGCTGAAATAACGTCATTAATCATGTTTATCAATTTTCTACCCCGTGGAGAAGTTGGAGAGGAGGTGGATTTCAATTCTTTAAAAGGGCCATTTCCCCTTTTACTTCCTTTTTCTACGCCACATCCATCAACATTGTATTCCGGAAAACTATTCCTTGGACATTCGACCGTCATGGTCGGTCATATGTTTATTACATGATAAGATTCACGATATCAGCAACATAGTACACGCATTCATTTGTTTTGGCTTTAGCACTGTTTAGCCGTAGCCTATCATGCCTATCATAAGAGTACATAAGCTATTACGTCATAAAAACTATTTTTAGAATTTCTAAATTTGAACTTCATTTTCCGAAAGAACATTTTATTTAAAGAAAATTATGTCCAAATACCGAAAATCAATTGAATATGTTAAGTATTGGCTGAGATATGACCGTCCAAATGAATTTGATTCCGATAGGCAATCAGTGTTATAGTGCTCTGGTTCATTAAGTTATAAACCAGCACTATAACACATATTGCCTATTGACAAACAATTCATTCGGATGGTCATATCTCAAGCCAATACTTAACATATTTTGTTTTGGTATTTGGACATTATTTGTTATGCTCTTTCGGAAAATGAAGTTCAAATTAGAAATTTCTAAAAATAGATTTTTGATGACGTCATACTTCACCACTTACCGAACTATGCCATATGCACCTGTTAATCTACCAGATAATGCGTTGAAAATGGGAATACTATTATGTTTCTGGACTATGATATTTCATAATTGTATATTTTACAATCAGGTAGATGTTTATCGGGTACCATGCGCCGTTACACTATGAAATTAAATATATATACATATTTCATATACGGTATATTATGATGTTTGATAACAGGATAATTAACGAATAATTCATGAGAATAATATGTTCGACATTTAATCCTCTTTAATCTGCATGACCCAATCGTCATAATATTGGCAAATTAATCATGAATATACTTATCGCAACAAATAATTTCAGCTTCGCTTATTTTACAGAGAAAGTGTATCCACGGCATGATCTGAGGAGTATAGAACAGGGGTCGTAATAATGACAGATTTATACATGTATAATAACCAAAGGCATACCTCTCGAACGCCGCCTCGCTATCTCGGTAGGTCACCCCCCTCCCTGCTTCACCTTGGTAGAACAACCACCCCTCTGGCTCGATCAATTCTCGAGCACGACGTCGATACTCCTCAATGGACGTCAGCGATTGTCCTTTGGTCCATGTCATCATCGTCTTCGTCTTAAACTATATAGTAACGGTTGGAGCTCGTTATTAAAAACGTAAACTTCAGCTTTGCCCGTCGGAAGATTGTGATACTTTGTTTTATACCAGAGCGCTGTGAATTAAGCCGCGCTAGTGCAAGGTTAAACCAATATGGGCAGACAGATAATATTGAACTATAGATTCTGCTGTTTAAATGCCTCCGAGCCACGTGATTTTGTCATCAAATAGTCGCGTAACTAGGATTTTCTCAGGCCGGTATATTGTATATTGTTTAACGAATTTAACTTAAACTCAAAATATTGTATCACAGTATTTATGAGTGAGACGTTATTGGTTAATATTAAATCTAGAAACTGCTGTAATATGTTTTGTTGTTGTAGATCTATTTACATTGTTATATATTCCACTTGTAGCAATAACTGTATTATTCTACATATTGCATAGTACACAGGACACTGGTAATGAAAACATCCATGCTGACAATATTATCTTGTACAAATATTCAAACATATCATATGCACACATGCATGCATACATACACCCATACACCCATGCATACATACATACATACATGCATACACCCATACATATTACATACAAACATACATACATACATACATACATAGTAGTACAAACACTTAAATGGATCTAGTAACTTTGTTGACATAATGCAAAAAGTGATGAATGGTTCGTGAAATGTATATTGTTGTGATCTTATATATCCACTGAGTAATGTGTGAACATTTCTCGTTAAATTGATATTATAATTATGGCCAAGTAATGAGCGATAATGCAAATTGATATCCCTCAACTCATTGTACCGACTCTGTATACAGTATTCAGTGGATAACTAAAAATATGAACAGTTCAATCGTATCTTTTGAATAAAGGAGAAATTTGAAAAACCGATACCGGCCCGATACCGGCCCGATACCGGTTCCCTGCAGCTCCTATTGGTAATACGAATACAAACAATAATATGATGAGAGAACTACAATATTATGAGAGAACTACCAAATAACTAGATTCCTAAGTAAGATTTGTGGATATGGACAATGTAATTACTAGATACCTTTAAATATAGGTTTCTTCATCGATATATTGATAGATATACTTACATACATTCATGCATACATACACGCATACATAAACAATTACAAAAATGAATAAATAGTTAGACGCATAACAAACTATATAATGAAATTATAAAATATATCATAGTCACAATGTCAAAGCATCAAAACCAGTACCTTTTCAAACTTCTTTGCATGGCTTGGAGCAAAACACATTGGTACTGATCTGTTACATTAAAATATTAATTGACAATAACTGAAATATGAGTACATAATTATGCATAAAATTATATTATATTCTAAGTTTTGTTTTAATTATTTCTTTCATTCCAATCCAACTTACTTGGGAGCGAAATCATTTCATTATCGGACATTAGTATTTCGTTTTTCTAGACATCATACTGCAATCTTCGTTTGAGTTTCAGCCGGAATCATTGTAATGGTAGGCTTATTGTTGGTCAGAAAGATGGTGAGCTACGGGAGGGATGATATCTGGGTAAAATACCCCAGCCCCGGAAAAATAAAGGCACATTGCGGTATACAGCTACAATGCTCATAGTATACATTACAAATAATCATATGGAAAATACACCATGATGGACGTAAATTGAACAACATGTAAATTCAGTAGTAACACACTCGCGGCAAATACGATACAAATTAAATAAACAAAATAGGTGCTCAACGCGGTGGCGTCACGTCATACACCGTGAATAGTTTTGTATTAAATTATAGGGGGCACGCGTCCCCGTGCCTCGTGGCGCTACGCCAATGATATGGTTATTGGAAATAGCATGACCGATGACCAATGACCACTAAAGAGAAACGAAAAATCGGCCGCTTTAAACATGTGACCATTACAGACAGGTCCCAAAATATCGGTTACAGTCAAACCTGTGAATAATGACCACCACAGGGAAACAAGAAAATTGGCCGCCATAAACAGGTGACCTTTATAGACCAGTTTATTAAATAACATACAATACGTAAAACCTTTGTATATGGTTACCACCGAAGGGGGAAAAAAATGTGGCCGCTATAACCATTTGACCTTTATAGACAGGTCCCAAAATATCGATTATATTATACACAGTCATACCTGTGTATAATGACCACCATACGGAAACAAGAAAATTGGCCGCTATAACCAGGTGACCTTTATAGTCAGGTCCCAAATCAAACCTGTGTAAAGTGATCATCCAATGCAGATAAGAAGTGTGGACGCCATAAACGGGTAACCTTTATAAACAAGTAGGCTACGTTATTAAAACTGTGTTATTCCGTATACAGTACCAGTAGCCGCCTATGCAACTGAAAATAGGTATGACTTTTGGAGCTAAATAGGGCCAAAATTTGGCAAAATTTTGGCCAAATGTCCCTATAATGCCACCATAAATTTGTGAGTGTACTATAACATAATTAAATCAATATATTCATAGTGATCAAGGGATCAATATAACCTCCTCGGCGGAGGAAATAATTCATATAACATTATAACTATGCTACACATACAGGTAAACCTGTGATGTCACAATTTAAATTATCAAACTGAATAAAAGAAAAGGGGGAAAGGAAAGGAAATCTAATGGGAAAGGGGTCATGATTGGTATCTAGGAAATATTATAGTATGGTAATATGCTTGGAAAGAAAACACATGTAAAATGTTCCTATGAAAGTGCAGGTAGAAAAATACAATTATTACAATAGACTTTTATCCTAATCACAGTATCATTTTTTAGATGCGTTTTCAAACTATCCATATCGTGTGTTACGTGACACAATCATCAATATTAAAAAATACTGGATATAGCAACAGCGCCTTCTTCATGAAGCCAGCGACAGTGTGAAAAGAACGGAAGAACACCAAAGACAAACATTGCTCCGTTCACCAAGTTCACCAAATAGTAGAGTAGATTAGTGTAATAATCATTCAAAGTTTGATATAAGCAAGAGACTTGGTATGTAGGTTACTTTAGAGACACTTTTCAGGAAAAAAACACTTAGCCACGCGAAAATCCATTTTCCAAGATGGCTGCCAAAAAGATATACTTGTTGATATACAAATTGACTGAGTTGGCCGATTTTAATAATCTTAGTGCCGTTTTATATGTTTATTGACATGCTGAACACGATGGTGATACATACGGACTCATATGATGGCCAAAATCCAAGATGGCCGCCATTTTCCCAGATGGCCCAAAAAACTACTTTTTGACATAAAAATTGACCGAGTTGGCCGGTTTTGATAATCTTGGTGTTGACTTAAATGTTTCTGGATATGCTAAAAACGATGGTGATATATACGGACCCATTTGATGGCAAAAATCCAAGATGGCAGCCATTTATTCAAGATGGTCGGTAAAAACTCCTTTTTGATATAAAAATTGACTGAGTTGGCTGATTTTAATAATCTTGGTGTCGATTAAAATGTTAATTGATGTATTTAAAACGATTGTAATAAAAAACAAACCAATATAATAGCAAACATCCAAGATGGCTGCCACTTTGCAAGATGACCGTCAAGGCTAATTTTTGGTAAAAAAGTTGACTGAGTTTGCCGATTTTTATTATCTTGATGTCGAATCATATGTGACCTGATATGCTGAATACGATTATGATACATACAGACATGTATACTGGCAACAATTCAACATGGCGGCCATTTGTTAAGACGATAATTGCCAAAATTAAAGCATGGCGTAGCTAGGGGATAAATGAGGTATTAGCCATCTCTCCCTAGGGAAATCATGATTTCACTTTTTCATGTTTTGGTAAAGGCTGCTACCTTGTAGGAAATATTGCCCTAAAAGTTTGATTGCCACCCCTCTCATCATTGGTAGTCCTTTGGTTATGCCTCTGGACTTTTGAGATGATTGAGTGACAATAATTGTACGATTTAAATAATAATGAACGCGCTAAGGGTCCTTATACATTTTTGTTCAACAATATTTTGAAAACAGTTGTGCTACGCAAAAACCTACACTGGCGTAACTAAAGGAAAGGGAAAATATTGCCCCCCCCCCTTCTGTGAGGAAATCATGATTTAACCACTCATCTGCCCTCCACAGATATCTTTGCTATCCCGTGCATCGTCCCATCCCCCATTCTGGATAAATGCTGCCTATGCCTTGGATCTGTGTATATCAACATAAAATCAATCAATTGTAAAAACAAATTTCAACGCGTTTTGAGTCAATTTTTCATTGAATCAGTTATTTCCCCACCTCCCGATTAGCATGTCCAAAGTTCCACCTCCACGCTCCCAACCCCCATTAGGCTCATAGCCTGAGACTGGCAACGCCATGGTCCTTTTTACGATATACCGTATATCCAGAAATATCTTGTAAGAGTTTGGTCACCGTCTGTTATTTGCTTCTCTATAATGATTCAGTTTGGGCTGTAAGTATAATTTATTATACATTGACTCGGACACTAGTAACCCAGCTATCACCAGTATTTGTATTTCATTCGATCCTAGATTTGTATTTATCTCACAGAAAAAGAATATACTGTGCCTTTATAGATTACAAAAAGGCATTCGATTCGATAGATCGAACATTACTTTGGTGTAAACTTTTACAGCAAAACATTCGAGGAAAACTATTTAAAGTCATTCATAATATGTATGCAAATTTGAAATCATGTGTTGTGAAAGATTCTCAAAGATCTGATTACTTTAGTTGCAACATTGGCGTTAGACAAGGGGAGAATTTATCCCCCTTACTTTTTGCATTGTACATAAATGATTTTGAATTATTTATTAAAGATAGATATCCCGGTATTGATTTGTTGCCCAAAAAACTAAAAAGTGCAATGTCCAATAATGGAATTGAAGTGTTTATGAAACTTTTCTCATTATTATATGCAGACGATACGATAGTTTTAGCAACCAATGAACGTGAATTACAATCAGCATTGGATGCCGTTAGTGAATATTGTAAATTGTGGTTATTAAAAGTTAATGTTAGTAAAACGAAAGTAGTGATTTTTTCTAAAGGAAAAGTAAAAAAATATGAACCGTTTATGTTTGACGGAGAAGAAGTAGAGGTGGTTGATGAGTACACATACCTGGGCGTAGTGTTTAATTATAACAATACGTTCAAAAAAGCCCAGAACAAGCAAATTACTCAAGCTAAAAGAGCTATGTATAGTCTGATAATAAAATCTCGGAAGTTAAGACTTCCTTTAGACATACAGGTAGAACTTTTTGATCGGATAGTGGTGCCCGTACTTATTTATGGAAGTGAAGTCTGGGGTTTTGAAAATATTGCGCAGATCGAGGCCTTGCATGCACAATATTGTAAGCAATTGTTAAGATTGAGAAAAAGTACGATGAATAGCATGGCACTGGGTGAATTAGGTCGGTTTGAAGTATCATTAGTTGTAAAAGAAAGAATGGTTAACTATTGGTTTAGAACTATATCTGGTAAAGAAGTCAAGTATTCAACGACAGTGTGTAATATTTTGAAACTCCTGCGAGATAATGATATATTTTCCTCTAAATGGACTCGATATGTACATACTGTTTTGCATGAATTAGGTATGTCAAATTTGTGGTATGAATATGAAAAAGTAAGTAGTTCATGGGTGAAATCAGCCCTTAAACTAAGATTAAGTGATACATATTCTCAAAATTGGCACTGTAAAATTAACGATAGTACATGTTGTTTAAATTACCGAATTTTTAAAAGTAAGGTAATTATGGAACCATATTTGATATTAATGCCGCCCTCATTGAGAATTGCTTTAGCAAAGCTCCGATGTGGAAATCACAGATTGCCTGTAGTAACTGGAAGATATAATGGAATCGAAAGAAAGGATCGCATATGCGAGCTTTGTAACAATAATAAATTAGGGGATGAATTTCATTATCTATTTGAATGTCCAGTACTAGATAATGAAAGAAAGACCTTTATAAAGTCATACTATAGAGTGAGACCGAATGTAATGAAAATGAGTCAGTTATTTAATAGTGTAAATCATAGGGAATTAGCAAATGTATCAAAATTGTGTTGTATCATAATGGCACTCTATAAGAAATAGTTAAAGTCTGCAGCCACAACGCTGATTTGTAGTATGTATGATTATCCTTCAAATTGACGAATAGTGGTAACTTGGAAAGTATTATAGTCTTTTATAATATGTTGATGCACACGTTTACTGCATGATCTGAACAAGTACCTTTGTTGTATGTAAATAGTTTTTGCTCTTGTTTTTTTTTTTTTTCTTCTCTACTGCATTGATATTTCAATAGCCGTTGTGCATTCTCTTGATAGTAACATTTCCTTGGTCAATTCATAGCTTGCGATTGACCTTGTTTTCTTTCTTGTACTTCTTTATTATTATTATAAATATTGCGATTGCGTTTGATTTACTTGTCTTTGTTTGCTAAATATCGTCTTCACACCATATTATAATGATTATTTAGCCCCCATAATTATGAAAGTTAAGTATATTACTATATTGATTCTGGAATAGTTCATTTTTACAAACTTACTTTAGATTATTATTAATAGTTTCCTGCTAACTTGTCAGTATCACTGTTCATTTATTTGGTCATCATTGCATAGCGGTTTAACCCTTAAAGTAATATCACCTTTTAGTAAAGGTATAGGGAAATTAAATTTGACAAGACCACTTTATCATCTCAATGATCTTCACATTTCTCGAAAGTTTATATTTTGGATCGATTTAAATTTGCAATTAACTTACTTCCTGTTTGTTTTATGTTAGCATGTTAGTTTCTTATATTTTGTGATATATTGTTTTGAATATGTGTATATATATCTGTATATATTTGTTATATTGTGCTAAATGTGATTTTCTTCAATACCTTACGACAGGGGTGACATGAGAAATAAAACATTGAACATTGAACATTGAACCAATATTGACACAAGTATGTCAGTCTCTAAAACATGGAATAGCCCCACTCCGGGCTCATAATTTCATCGAGTATGATGACCATTCAGGGTCTAAAGATAAACTGTTATTTGACCAACAACCATGAGCAAGTAGTGCAAATTCAGTCCCACTTCAATAAGAGAATGGACAAGCAATTGAACGTATCCCAGGAAATGGATGAACTCCTAAAAGAAAGAAATATGCAAGACACTAAGGATCTTATAATAACACTCATATGATGTTGCTAAACTATTATATTTAAACTGATTCTGGAATGGTTCAAAGGCATGGGTAAGGGGATGAATATGCAGACAGCATAAATATGTTCTTTATTTATATCTATCATACGGGTATCATACGTCCTAGACAATAGCTAGATTTAATAAATCTTATGGAAATCTATTTTTCTAAACCTTTGGGATATAAAAATGTTGCCCCTTTACTTGTAATAGTAATATTTGGG
>JBAMJV010013609.1:0-40747 GCA_037951105.1 Echinarachnius parma | reverse complement strand
CCCCCTCAAAAATATTTCACCGACAGCCCCCCCTCGAAATATCTTAATCCCCACCCCCTCGAAAAATCCTTACCGACACCCCCCTCGAAAAATTTTCACCGACACCCCCCACTCGAATACTTTACTTACACCCCCCCCCTCGAAAAATCCTTCACCGCTACCCCCCTCGAAAAATCTTCACTGACACCCCCCCCCCCCTCTAAAATTCTTCACCGACACCCCCCCCCTCGACAATTTTGGACGACGAAATAACCCCCCCCCCCCCCCCCCCCCTTAAAACAAATCCTGGGTTATGCCACTGACTACTACCTACTACTACTACTACTACTACTACTACTACTTACTACTACTACTACTACTACTACTACTACTACTAACTACTACTACTACTACTACTACTACTTCTTCTTCTACAGGCTACTAATACTACTAATACTATAATACTACTGTAATAATAATACAATAGTTATAATCAGTGGGGTCATGCATGGTCCAGTACCCACTACACCCATCACTTACTCACACTTGCCCCCCCTCTCTCCCTCACTGCCTTCAGCATGTGTCCATTCCTATTATTGATCTGTTATATATGTACTGTATTTTAATGATTGGATGCCGAACTTGACGAACTGCTGTCCAAATTTGTAATAATACACTGTTACCCCTAACAATAACTTGTATATTATATTATAACCATACAAGCAGAGAATCCACTATAATTAACCATAATAGTGTTTTTCTACAGGAAAGATACAACAAATAATGAGTCACAAAAACACAAAATATAATATACCTCACTCAAAGATCTGGTGACGGGTAAATTGCTAGTGTATATTACAAGCAGAAATGAATTCTACCAGTACATGTAAGTTGAACTCTAATACTGGTAGCTAGCGTAAGGGGTTCGTAAAATGCGCAGCAACTTGCGTATTAGCGGCGGAATGAGTTTGAATATAAAATTCATAATCTACACCAGATAGTTTCTGGACGGAGACCCTGACAACAGCGGGCCAAGATGGATATGGTGGGCAAGGCAATTTAGTCTCTCAGCAAGTCAGTGATTGAGAAAATGATTTTTCCAAATTAAAGTGAGCTATATTTAAAAAATGACATTTTATGAACCTTTATGCATGTTTGCCAAATGTCTCCCTGTGTAGGTAGTTTCTGGACAAAGACCCTGACAACAGCGAGCCAAGATGGATATGGTGGGCAAGGCGATGTTCTCTCAGCAAGTCAACAAATTGAAAGATGACTTTGGCCTTAAAGATGAGGAGGAGGATTCGCAGAAGGGAGCCAACTACGATCCAGGGAAATGGGCAGAAGAGGATGCCAAGATGGAAGAAGAAAGGTAGCAAACTTAACCGAGTAGTTCAGGTGGAAAATAAATTAAAGGGAGCTCAGGACAATTAATACGGGCCTTTGAAATGCCTTAAAAGAGCTAGGCATGCCCTTCTTAGCAGTGGCCTGAGTGCCAATGGCCACCAGAAATTTAATTTGGCCACTAGAAAATCTTGTATTGGCCACCATCCAATTAAGATACATGTATATAGTTGGCAGGGGGTTGTATTACCGAACGGGTTGCATTTCCGGACATGCAAATTCACATATAGGAAAAACGTTCAAATTTTGAAAGTTGAATTTGATAGTCGGCATTAACGGAGGATAATAAATGGATGTTCAGCAAAAATTTTCCATCATTTCCCGAAGAAAATAAGCCCCCTGAGGCATTTTACGCGCGTTTTGCCGCGCACCTGTGACAGCGCGCATGTCAATGACATTCCCATGCAAAACATTCAACGTTCGGTAATACAACACAAAATTTTGCGTCAGGAAGAGGTTTCTTTTTGGGAATGGTTTACACAGAAAGTTGATTTGGAGAAAATTTGGTAAATTCGTTGAAGAAATTTACAACAAATGTGTTCTTTATGAGTTTCATGCAGCTTCTCGTATAATTTCCACTTTGATTTTTATGCATCTAATGTTTGTTTTGTTCCATCAAACTAAAAGTATCCGGTAATAGGACACAGTACCATACGATGGAAGTCTATCTAATGTGTCATTTTGGCCTCCTGAAAGGAATGCTTGAAGGAAAAGCCCTAAAGAACCTCAGAAAAATCATAAGAGACCTCTCTTCAAATTAGTCGTAACTCTACTCAAAGCAAAACAAATTTCAAATACCGTAAACCAGGGGAGACTTTGGCCAGTTTTTGAGAAAGATGTATTTTCATCAAGCCTAATAAATTTATTAAATTTCTTATTTAAGAAAAATACATTCTTATAGGGTAATGTACAAAATTAGAAACCAGGATGTAGTGCATTAACATAAAACATATTTTGATCAGTAGTTTTTCCCCCCCTTTTTGTCCTTTCTATTTGCTATTTTAATTTAAGTGCCAAGTTAATCTTTACGTAACGTTTTATTATGAACACTGTTTCTTGCTTCAACAGATCCAAGAGGAAGGAGGGGCACGCTAAGAGACAAGCTGAGAGAGCCGCCACCCGTGAGAAGATGAGAGAGAAGTACGGTCTGAAAGAGAGCAAGCACGACCAAAAACTGCTCACCCCATGGTGCCGCTGACCCAACATCGCCTTCCCAGGAAGCCAGCTCATCCATTACGCGAAAGCCCATCTTCCCAATCTTCCCAATCTTCCCAATCTTCATCGAGCGATAAGAAAGAAGACAAGTGTTCAGTCATGTGACCCCCCGAGCCTCAAGATCTACATTGGGGTCATCAGCAAGGGAGTTTAAGGATCACATTGTATACCCCAGCTAAACTCCTTCTTACACCACCCGTCTGTCGAAGATAGCTATCTAATAATGAGGAGATAATCTTCAATTCATCGCGCGATAAGAAAGAAGACGAGTGTTTAGTCATGAGACTTCTTGTGCCTCAGGATCTACATTTACCGCAGCTTAGCTTAGGACCGTAAAGTTCACTTTGTATACCCCCTGCTAAACTCTCTCGCCACCATCTGTCGAAGATAGCCATCTTATAATGAGGAGATAATCTTCAATTCATCGAGTGATAAGAAAGAAGACTAAGTGTTTAGTCATGTGACTTTCTTGTGCCTCAAGATGTTAATTTACCGCAGCTTAGGACCCGTAAGGATCACTTTGTATACCCCTGCTAAACTCTCTCGCTGCCATTTGTCAAAGATAGCCAACTAATAATAAGGATAATCTAAAATTCTTCTTTGAGTGACGTGAAAGAAGACAAGTGTTCCATCATGTGACTCCTCGTGCTTCAAGATCTACATTTACCGCAGCATGGGACTGTAGAGTGTGAGGATCTTTTTCTATTTTCCTGTTAAACTCCTTCATTCACCGTCTTTCGAAGATAAGCTCTAGTTATTGATGAGGAGATAATCTTCAATTCCTCGAGTGATAAGAAAGAAGACAATTGTTCAGTCATTTGGCGTAAGATGTGGTATGGGACAGTAAGGATCTCCAAAGTAGGAGAAATTCTTTTTCTATCGGTGTGACTCCGATGAAACGCTGTGTTTGAATGGGTTCGGGAGATAAACACTGATGAAAATGGTCAAAGGACATTATTTTGTTCCGGTCACTATAGCACCCAGCTAGCAAGCAATTGCGCAATAATTCTTCACTTCTTCTTCTCCGTGAATGGCGAACGTGGGCAAGCGTCGGTTTCACCTTTGTTTACAAGGCAAATTTGATTGGTATTTTCATCGGGGTGACACCAATAGAACTACTATGAAAAGGATATAGGTGTCAATATAATCTATTGAGATTAATTTTGAAGCTCATTTATTTCTATATTTCATATAAATAGAAAATATATTATAATTTATAAAGGTTTAAGAATGTGTATGGAGAAGAGAGATATTTAATTAATGTTCATTGTGCCTTCAAATATTTGTAAGTTGACAAGTTATGAAGTAAATAAGTGCCTTATTGTGGCCGTTGAGCCACAATAAAATTGCCTTTGAGAAAAAAAGTGCCTGATGCGTACATGTTCATGTACATGTATGTCATATAACACAATTCAGATATTACATGTTATGCAATATTACATGAACAGCATTTGGAAGTACACCTTTAAAATTAGTGCCTTAATTTGAAATTGATTATTCTTTTTTTGTGTCTGTACAAAAATTGAAATGTCAATACCTTGTTCAAATCACGAGTATGAAAATATTATTCCTAATTATATATGTATGCAGAGAAAAATGTAACAAAAATGTGCATTATTGTGCATTCAAATTATGTGCATGCCAAATTTGGTCCCGATTGGTCACATAATAGCCAAGGTGTCAGAGGGGCCCTTTGAGCCCCACCCCAGTCTTATGAAGGTCTGAGAAAACCCAATCTTTTGGGGATAAGACCTTGTGAGAAAAAAAAACAATGATCACAAATTCACAATGCTCCTTGATTTGATTCTGTATTCTGTTTTGTTGTTGCTTGATTCCACTTTTACATGTAGTACTATTCATTTACCACTGGCGATAATTTACTCCCATTCTCGGCTATAATTACAGAGTTAAATTTGACTCGATTTGGATGCAATTTTGTTTTTGTTTTTAGGGAAAGCTTAGCCCTTATACTCTACTGGCTATAATTTACCCTCATTCTCGGCTGTAATTACAGAGTTAAATTCGACTCGATTTGGATGCAATTTTTTTTTGTTTTTAGGGAAAGCTTAGACCTTATACTCTACACTTAAAAACTACTACACTACTAAACCTACATGTAATTGGTTTCAATTGGATTTTCGTCCTTGGTGTTACATGTATAAATTAAAAGAACATGAAGGGCATGAATATTTGGTATATGGATGTTTCTAATTGTCTTCCATAATTGAGAATCATACATGTCCTTCATATATTCTGACGTTTTTGAAATACATCTATATTTTATGTTATGCAATAATAAATGTTTTCTTCGAATCATAGTTTTAAGAAGTATAAAATGTGAAATGTTATGCATTTCTTGGAATACGCACTGGCTTGGGGCCACTCAAAATAAGCTTTTGGCCGCCAAAATTTCATTACTTTTTACTTGCCCACATGGACAACAAACCATTACAGACCTATTCTTGTTTTTCTTTGTTTGGGGCAACTAGAGTCAGGTTTTGGGCTCTGAAGTATGTTTAAATCTTGATTTTACTTGCCCAAAAAATTCAAATTTAGCATTGTATTTATATACATTGTATAAAAAAAAACAGTTTACCAACATATTAAAGTGATCTATTAGTAAAACTTCATGAGATTTTTCCCAAAAGTGATAATTGAGACTTTGATCATATACTAATGTCATTGTAAGATTCTTCTGAATGATATGTGAAATTTTCTCAGAAAAGGAACAATTTTTACCAAGTGAACAATTTGAAAGTTGGTGTCAGATTTGATCCCCGATCGGTAACGCGAAGTATCTGAATTCAGATACTTTTGACTAAAATCGAAAAGCGTTCTGGAACGTTTTTGTTTTTTATTCAGTATTAAATATCGCCATAATTAGGGAGACATTTGAAAAATTATTACCCATTTCATTCTTCCTTTACCATAAGCCAAATTACAAGGTACAAGAGAAGTGTGGAGGCTCCAAATGATTTTTGATGATTTTGATTTTGATTTTTAATGGATCACTTCAAATTGTTGTGCATATATATTCTATCAACAATATTTATCGTGGCAACCTTAAAAAGCTTACCAGATGCTTGCTCAACATAGCAATAACTAATGTATTGACATTTTTTTTAAAAAGAGTTAATTAATATCTGGTATCCATGTTTAAATACTAGGCAAGGAACAGGCATATTACGATACTATTAGGGAAATGTAATTCTATGTACATTCATGATTAAGCATGCTAAAAGTATTTTAGAAATAAGTAAATTTTATTGCAATGTGCCTAGACCTATACATGTATATTGATTGCATGTAGGGAAATGTATAAATGTATTTCATACAGTCAAAAACGTTTTTTTTTCATGTATTTCATATTTGTTGTACCAAAAAGGGTTTCTTTATGTATGGTAAATACACATTTCTTGATATGTATTTTCATGTTAAAACTATGAAATATATACTTATTCCAAACAAATAAACAAATATTTTATCTTGAAAGTTTTTTTTCTGAGTTTTTAATCAGAGACCTTCATGAAAAGAGTAGAAAATGCAGGCGTATGCTTAAAAATGTGAAATGATGATTGACAACAAATTATGTTCAAATCACTTCATCACTTCATAATGAGGGATATTAAAGAACGAGTCATGCGCAATATACAGTCAAACCTGTGTAAAATAACCACCAAAGGGAAACGAGAAAAGAGGCCACAGTACCTCTATAACCAGGTTCTGTAACACAATAGTGGCTATTATTTATAGGCAGGTAGGCTGCTATAGACAGGTTTGACTGTAATTCGTTCATGTCAACAACTGATAGTCACTAGATAACTGTAGAAAGACATCCAATTGTGAACACAATTTGTTTTAATTTGACCAGTCAATTTTAGTGAAATCAATCAAAATTTCAACATAAAACACAACCACATAATACCGTACTATACAAATCAACATACTGTAGTTTGGTTTATTAATTTTTCATGACATTCATGCATGCAACATATGATATGATCAAGAGGGATATTTCTATTAATGTATGGAAAAATGTTTTTCTTTACATGTAAATCTCATCAAGAAGTAGAGGGCCGGCAACTAAAATTTTCTGTTCGGGCAAGTAAAAACCAACATTGTATGAATTCACTTGCCTGAATGGCCAGTTAGAAGAAAAGGTTAGTGTACTTCACCTGGTACATGTACATACAGGGAAACCCCGTTATAACAAGGTAGTCGGGACTATCAAATCAAAGAGCTATTATATAGATGGAGTCACAACAGATTCAAATCCTTTACTAGATGTCCGATGCCGCCACTGTAAACTATGCAGTGAACGTGCTCATTTGAATGGGACCTGAACTTAACTTGCAGGTGGAAACACAAAGACGTTTCGGTTGATTACATACGCATTGGCACATTTCAAAGAGAGGTGTGCTTTGTTATTGTAATAACTTTTCGCAAACCCGAACTCAACTATTTCGAGTACTTCTTTATTATAGATAGCAAATGCGCGCGAAATAAAAATATGTGTGGAAATTGAAATATTCATGATGAAAATTAATGTAGTTGGCATGCGTTGGCACTATTGCGACGTATCTTATCAATTAGAGTGATATCTCAAGATTATTTTGTGTTGATGTCAATTTGTCGAAAATGATCGAAAGTGGATAAACAATGCTTCAAAGAATCATATTAATTCAAGATATATCTGGATTTTTTCTCAATTCATGTAGGAAATTATTACAATTACATCTCTATTTGACGACGCGTTCATCAAGTCTACTACTAACCATGCAATAGTCACAAATAAATGAAAATTCGTTGAATTATCGTGAAATTAAAAAATCGTCAGGAATTAATTAGCAAGTCGTTGGTTTCACTCGGCGGCATCGAAGATCGAACTTCAAATAAACCGCAAAGCCCCATTTCTCCTTTTGTCCGCCTTTAGAATAAAGACAGGGATTAGTGACCGTTGTGACTCCATCGATGGTAACTCCTTGATCAAATTTACCTCGTTATATTAATGGTACCTCGTTATAAACGGCCGAATTAATAACAAACATTTAAATCCGGATCACAGGATTCTCCTCGTTATAAACGGTACCTAGTTATAAGTGAGCTTGTTATAACGGGGTTTCCCTGTAATAACATTTACTCCTCCCCCATTTTACCAAGAAATGTTGGTCCATATAAAAGTTGGCCCCCCACATTTATTCCAATCTGATATACTCGTGGATATTTCAGCTGTTTCTGAACCGATTTTGATAAAATAAAGTTGATTCTGTCAATAAAATTGTGTGCTCTTTCGAATTTAACACTCAGTTTTCATTACTATAGTACCTCAGAAATATTTCTTGAAGCGCCCTCTATACCAAAACTGAACTATCCCTTGATGGACCAACACTGCCCTTGATCTTGCCTTTGATTAATTCAGGTATACAAAATATATGCATAATAGTTATGGTACATAATGCTTTTTATAAAACATCACTTTTATTGAATATGATATATAAATGTCAACAAAGGAAAGCAAACAATAGAAGAGACTGGTCATAAATTTACATAAGGATACACAAATCGTATAATCACCGCCAATGCAACATGGATACGTCTAGATACTAGAAACAAATCAATACATCAAAACATAACTAATACCATGATTTTTAAGCCACACATTAGACAGTAAATTATGAACAAAATTCCGTAGTAGAGTGACACATGGCGTAAATGATTTACGCCATGTGTCACTCTACTAGTACTACGGAATTTTTATTAATAATTCACTGTCTAATCTTCAAAATCCTATTATCAATACAAGTCATATACCATAGAGTGCGTAATATATTGCACATCAATTCATACATAATATTATCTCAACGTCAATGATGTATACTATAATTTCAGAGTAATTTATTACACGGCAATTATTTTCTTAGCTAAATACATCAAAAACTTCCTATTTGTCAAAAATATACACAAAAGTATTGTATCGTTTCATGTTTGTTTATATTAGCGCCATACAATCAAAGTAATCCACCATGCATACGATTTCCTATGATATCATTACATTTTGTAGAATCTTTCTAATAGAGGAAGGAACCATATTTGTAATGCCCAAAATAGTAAGCAATGTTGTACCAGGTTATTGATGAAATGTGTGCTCAGATATCATAAATGTTTTGTTTCATTTTGGTTCACATAATTTATATGGGTTCAAAATGCAGTTGATTTTTCTTGAGTTTCTTGATATTATAACCGTCGTAATGCATTAATCATCAATCGTATTGATTAGGTATATATAATTTGACACATTGGGCAATTATAGGAGCCGACATCAAAGACATCAGAGCTGATCTCTGGTGGCTAAATGATGATTTCTCCTAATTTTGATGCGAGTTACGCCAAGACTGCCTACTATACTACTGTCATTAGGTTTAAATGCAGCATTGATTGCTGCTCCTATAGGAGCCTATACCAGAGATTATATAGCTGGTCACTGGTGGCTAAATATAACATCATCGATGATTGTCTCCTACGTTTGATGCGAGTTGTGCCCAGACTGCCTACACTGTAAAACATATTTTTTTCAGTTAGTAATTATTACTTATTTTTTTCCAATTAGAATCTAAGCAAAAGCACATTTTTGTCCTGCCTACTCGCTAAATTTAATTTCTACAAACTTAAATATAACAACTCAATAAATTTGTGTAAAAATTACATTAACAAAGTAATTAGAAAAATAAACTAGATACATTTAAGTAATTTGAACAAAAGCAAATACAAATAATTAAGTAATTTCTACTTTTTACTATTTTGAGTAACAATAACATAAGAAAAGCGTAAATTTAAGTTAACTTTACTTCATGAATATTCATGAAACAGATTTGAAAGAAATCAAACATTTACTAATAATTTAACTTGTACATTATAACGCCTTTATGATTATAAGTGAAATTAAAACGTACGATGAATAATCAGTGGAACGCTCGTTTTCTGGAAAAAAAATCTGTTCAAAGTTATTTATCGCGCCTCATTTTTTCTTTTTACGAATATTAACTGTTAAAAATTTTCATCTAAAGACGTATCATTATAATAAGTTAATCATGCATGCTTACGGTATATAGGAATAGCGAATGATAAAGCGAAGTCTATAGCATATATACCTAGGTTTAGGATTAGGAATGAAGGTTACTGCGTTCCGAATAAGTGAGTTAAATGGAGGAGCACTTTCTAAATAAAAGCATAATTCCATATCGCTAAGAAAATGTATTTTACACAATTTTGTCCCAAATAATCCATAAATTTCCTATTATATTTTACGCAATTAAAATTATTTTAGATTACGCAATACGTCTAAGTTATAATGACGTAATTTTGTAAAAAGTTATTTTTACTTAAAATAATTAAGGCAATTTGTTGAAGAAATTTTATTGTGTAGTTTCAACAATTTTTTTTTTACAGTGTACTAGTACTTCTGTCATTAGGTTTAAATGCAGCATTGATTGCTCAGAGACTACAGAGCTGGTCTGTGCGTGGCTATAAATGTAACATCGATGATTGTCTCCTAATTTCGCAGGGGCGTCGATCCGTTTTTGCGATTGGGGGGGCGAAATTTGAAAAAAAAAATTCCAGAGTGACCACAGAGAGAGCAAAAAGCCCCACATTGGAATGCCCGGATATGCGCTCATCGAAAGTGTCTTCATGGCTCGAAGACCTGACTTTGGGGGGTCACCCACATTTGGGGACAATAATGGGGGTCCAGGGGGCGGAGCCCCCGGAAGCTTTTAGATTTCAGACATTTGCAACTCCTATCATGGGTGTTAAAATTGTATAAAATAGTGAACCTATACTCGTAACGTATTTTTAAGGGCATATAGCGAGGAAAATATTGAGCCTTGTATGAGATGGATTCACGTGATCCTATAGGCCTACTATAGAGCCATCGTTATAGTCTAGGGCATTGGGCTCCCATGAAACTAAGCAAGGGCGTAAACAACTTTTCAAAAGTGGAGGAGAGACATTGCGAGGAAGCGAAGCGACCGAGCGGGGGAGGGTGTGGGAGGGGGTGTCCCCCTCCCACAGTAGGGAGCTTTTGTATGTTTGGGCGTGAAATTGTGCGATTTGGTGCACACCCGAGACAGAAATTTCTCGTAATATGAAGTATGGAACCAAACATACATAATGACAAAGGGGGGGGGGGGGGGGGGGGGACAATCTCCTCCACTTTCAAATGTGGGGGGAAATGATATTCCAATTGGATTTGCGTTCAGCGCATATGGACCGATTTGACTGAAAGATATATTTCAGATTATTTTATTTTCTGTGACGGTGTGCTATCTATAGATGAGGGTTTAATACACTTTGTTTGAGGTGTGCTTTTGAGAAATTACACTGCCCAACACATTTCGAAAGGAGAGTTCCCACAACCCAATTTAAACTTGCAATATGAGAAACTGTACATGCGCGCGAAGCGCGCGGGAAAAAGGAGATTTACAGTCCTTTTCAAACTAAAAAACGGCTATTTTGAAGATTAATTATTGATGAATGTGTCTTTCCGTCTTTGCATTATATCACTCGATTTTTTTCTTTCTCATTTTCGGAATTATTGGGGGGGGGCGAAATGATATGTTCGCCCCCCCAATATTTTCATTGGGGGGCGACTGCCCCCCCTGCCCCCCAGGATCGACGCCCCTGTAATTTCGGTGCCCTGACCCCCTATTATTGACATCCGTATATGTTGAATGCAGCATTGAGTGCTGCTCGCTCCAAGGAGCCTACATCAAAGACATCAAGCTGGTCTCTGGTGGCTAAATGACATCGATGATTGTCTCCTATACTTTCGATGCGAGTTGCGCCCTGACCCTCTATTTGTCATTTAATTTGAGTGCAGAAATGAATGCTAGTCCAAGGAGGCCTACTCCAGCCGCACCATTTGCAACTATTTCAGCATCCGACATTTCCCTCGAATTTCCTGAGGACCGGACAACAGAGTTGCTATCATAAAAAACAAAGGGAAACAATATTATCAATAAGTTGCATATGTTTGTACAACCGTATGTGTACTTTTCATTTATTAGAAATTTATTTGTGGGTGGCGGTTCCCTTTAATTACGATTAGAATAATGACAAATGAAATGTACGCTCTTATCACCAACCTTGTGAAATAATTTTTTTTTTTTTACTAAACCGACCACGTAAAGATACCTATCCCGCGTAAACAACTGCTCATAATGCCATAACCGATATTGTTATGTACATTTTTAAATGCATTAATTGCTATTGTAAAACAATTCAATTTGAATTTTCCCAAACTGATTAAACTGCAATAATAATATTACTTCTGCAAATTTTAGAATATGACAATTTTCTCTTTAATGTGTGCTTACTCAACCATGGGTAAATGGTTACCTCTTATTTTTGCACATTGTTTTTCTAACTAGCATAGAGATATTCTGGCGAAACGAAATCTCGAAATGATTCTTGGTTCTGAAATGATGAACTAGCGTATAGTCTGGAATGGTCTGGAATTTATAACATGTATATTATGTTTGAAGGCCAATCAAATTTATATTATCTTATCGTATTCTGTTTGGTTTTAAGGTTGGGGTTGGATTAAAAATCATTATGATGAATGCCAAGTTTTAGAATTGTGAGGTGGCGGTACAAACTTGACTTGCGCCTCAGAAAACAATTGAGCCCAAACTTGGGCCCCAGTTGCAGAAAGAAAATAATTGTGCAAAAGTATGCACATTTAAACCAATCAGATTTGCGCATTTAGTCACATGATTATAGGCGTACCCAGGGGGGGGGGGGGGGGGGGAGTGGGGATTCACCCCCCCCTTGACGAAAAAAGGGCTGTTTTGGGGGTTCAACCCCCCCCCCCCCCCCTTTACAAAATCATAACCAATGGTCTTGGCTCCCGAAAACCAAGTGGTCTCGGCTCCCGAAAACCAAGTGGTCTCGGTCTCGGCCTCGAAATTTGTTGAAGGATCTCAGACTCGGCGAAATATCTTCACCGACACCCCCCCACTTCGAAATATTTCGATGGACACCTCCCTCTCGAAAAAGTTTGACGGACACCCCCCCCCCCCACCATCGATAAAGGACACCCCCAATCGAAAAATCTTCACCGACACCCCTCCCCCCCTCGTAAAATCTTCACAGACACCCCTCCCTCCTCAAAAAAATCTTTACCGACACCCTCCCTCGAAAAATGTTGACGGACGCTCCCTCCACCCCCCCTTCGAAAATTTTGACTGCACCCCTTGAAAAATCTTCACCGACACCCCCCTTTAAAAATCTTCCCCCTCACCCCCCTCGAAAATACTTGACTGAAACCCCCCCTTCAAACATTTTGACTGCACCCCTTCAAAAATCTTCACTGACACCAACCCCCCCTCTCGAAAATGCTTGACCGAACCCCCCCCCCCCCCCTCAAAAGTTTTTGTTGACGAAATAACAAATAACCCCCCCCCCCCCCCCCCTTGAAAAAATCCTGGGTACGCCACTGCTTGCAATTAATTATAACTTTAAGGTCAATGGCATATCTTTCTGCAACGGGGCCGTGGTCTTGCGAATCCCCAGTGCCCCCATACCTTAAAACTAATTACCTGGTTCCAGCGTTGCGACGAGGCTTATCCGGTTTTAATGCAGCACTGAGTGCGTTTCCCAGCAGGGCTACTCCAGTCGCACCAATTTTAATTATTTCCTCAACTCTGGGATCGTCTAAGGTTCTGACAACAGAGTTGATATCACTAAAACATAGGGGAAAAATTATCAATAAGTTACGTACTATATATTTATTTATACAACCGTATGTCTGCTTTATATTCTAAAATAGAGCCATGCAACCTTGCACAGTCAAAAGGAGGTCAAAAGTAAGTGTTTAATTTCTGTATGGTGACGTCTGACCATATAACTTAAAATTTGATTCGATTGTGATCATACAATTGAAACAAAAGTTTCAGGTCATGAGATGACAAGGAGACTACAACTAGGTCTTTGATGGCTAAATAACATATACGATTGTCTTCTAAAGTTGATGCATGTTGTGGCCTGACCCTCTATCATTGTCATCTGGTTTGAATGCAGCATAGAGTGGTGCTCGCACTCGCAGGCGTTTAGCGCATACGGAACTATGAGGCTCTGTTGGTTCCGTAAGTGGCGGTTAATTAATGTATTGTTATCAATTACACAACCCCTTTGCAAAGTGTTCAATATTCAAAAAATGGTACCAAAACATATAAGCCTGTGTAATTGTTCTTTGCGTGTTGGTTCTCTTTAAAGTTGATTACCTTGTATCAGCCCGAGCCCTGCAGTCTCTGGTGCCGTACACAGGTCCTTCACACAGATCCTTGCGACGTGGAGGTCCACTTCCATCATCCTCCCACACTGATGGTGTCTCGCCACGCAGCTTCGCCTCATATCTACATAGGAATATAATATATACTATATAGTATCATACAATTATACCTACATATGAATATAATCATACACTCATTTGGATTATGTATACCTGTATAGGGAAAGTACATCCCTGCATTTCTTAGCCAACAAATATCATATTCTATTTTATTTTAAAATATATTTTAAACCCATCTGCAAAAAAGATTATACTCGTACATATCAAATATATATACAAAAGAAAGTGATTAAAATTGTGCATTCATGCAGGTTTAAAAAAACGTATAATAATTGTTTTCCCTTTACAAGGGCAAGAGGACGAGAGCAAGAGGCGGAGGGGCAACAAAGGAATGGGCAACAAGGGGAGAGTGAGAGGGGGATGGGCAAGTAGGGAAGAGCAAGAAGGGGAGGAGCAATAGAATGGGTAGGGCAATTATATAGGGAAGAGGCACAAAAGGAGAGTTGCAAGAAGGGGAGAGCAAGAACGGGAAGGGCAATAGAATGGGTGGGGCAATAGTGCATTCATGCAATAGAATGGGTGGGGCAATTGTGCATTCATGCAGGTTTTAAAAAACGTATAATAATTGTTTTCCCTTTACAAGGGCAAGAGGACGAGAGCAAGAGGCGGAGGGGCAACAAAGGAATGGGCAACAAGGGGAGAGTGAGAGGGGGATGGGCAAGTAGGGAAGAGCAAGAAGGGGAGGAGCAATAGAATGGGTAGGGCAATTATATAGGGAAGAGGCACAAAAGGAGAGTTGCAAGAAGGGGAGAGCAAGAACGGGAAGGGCAATAGAATGGGTGGGGCAATAGAAGGGGAGTGGCAAGTAGGGAAGAGGCACGAAGGGGAAGTTGCAAGAAGGGGAGGGGCACGGAAAGGAGTGGCAAGAGGGGAAGGCGCATGAGGGAGAATGCAAGAAGGGGAGCAAGAAGGGGAGGGGCAACAGTGGGAGAGAGAGAGAGGGAGGGGGGGGAGTTGGGCAAGAAGGGAGGGCAAAAAGGGGAGGGGCAAGAAGGGGAGAGCAAGACGGGGAGGGGTAAGAAGGGGGAGTGGCAAGTAGGAAAGGGGCACGAAGGGGAGTGGACAGAAGGGGTGTGGCACGAAGAGTGAAGGGCAAGAGGACGAGAGAAAGAAGGGGAGGGGCAACAATTGGAGAGCGAGAGGGGGTTGGGCAAGAATGGGAGATTAAAAAGGGGAGGGGCGAGAGAAGGAGGCTGCAATAAGGTCAGATGGGGGCAAGAAGCCAATGAGGTGCGTGCCAAAAACAGCAGTTATACATGTAGTGCTATCACACGAAATATAGGGGGAGATACATGCCCCTTAGCTACCCACTGCTTACCGATTTAACATTTTTTCTACCACAACCTCAAACTCATAATCCCTGAACATCGGACCGACTGCTGTGAAACAGTCCTTACACTTCTGTTTCCAGACTCTCATCACTCGCTGTTGCTTGAGATCCACCTCCCCTGATACCTGGTAGAAAATATAAAAATCAAAATCTACATTTGTACAGCTAGTATAGTGTTGTTCTGTAAGAGTCAAACCATATATGAATGCTTAAAGGGAACCAAGACCGCAAACATGTTATTCTTATTTATGAAAGGTAATATATTTAGAGGTCCATTCCACCAACGGATTCAGAAAAATAGGTTTCCATCAATTATATCATTTGAAAGCTCATCACCTTTATGTATTAATGGGTCTGCAGAAGAAGACTATTCCTCTTATATTATGAATAGCGACCCTCATTTTGTATAGCGACCATCTTCTTATTATGAATAGCAACCCTAACTTCACATTATAAATAGCGACCCTCATCTGATATAATGAATAGCGACCCTTTTCTTTGATTATGAAAAGCGGTCCATATGAATAATGAACCTCATGAATCATATACACCTTTTTCAAATTATGAATAACGGTCCTTATGACAAACTGACCCTCATGAATAGCGAGCAGACCCCTCCCAAACATGTCTGTCAAGCCTATACTGTACCTTGTAGCTGGTCCAAGAATGTCTGCAGTCGGGACACACGGCTTTCCCGTGGCCCCTCACTTTTTGGCGGGAAAGCCTGTCGGGAACAGACCAAGGATATATCCTCCTTTCATTCATCTTCCGAAGTAGAATTTCGTTGACATATTCCGGTACGTCGGTTTCCCCGTCTAATCTGGATGTGTTGTTACTCATATTTAATTGTAGACTTTGCCAAAGTGAAAATCAACAGACGTGTTGTGACAAATCGGACGAATATAGATTTGCCCTGTTCTTGGCGATACTTTATCTCCAGCAGACAACCTGTAGTGATTAACATAAAAGGGCAAAGTAAGAGAAGGGCCAAAGTCGAAAAAAGGTGACTTTAGGTTCAAACCGATTTTAATTGCAAGTATTTTTAATGAGACAACATAATTCAGAGGTCTACCTCAAAAAATGTGTTGCGAACACCTCCAAATCCAAGATGGCGTCCAAAAAAGCAGCAGTTTGTATTGCTCATAGAGTTATAACTCTATGGTATTGCTATAGATAATTGGCGAGATTTCCCAAACGACACCTCCTATCAACATTATTCTGCAGTCATATTAAAGACAATAAAATGTGTCTGTGTCTGACTCAGTATTAAAACAAAACAAACTCAATTGCTAAACTAATATGTACAACACCGAAAAGCCTCAGCAAGCGTGGCGTAGCGAGGGTCAACGGATTGGGGGGCACAACTGCGAGGGAGCGTAGCGCCCGAGGGGGGGGGGGGGGGGTGGGAGGGGGGTGTCCCCCCTCCCACGGTAGGGAGAAATTTTTGAAATTGGTGTTTAAAATATCACTGTATAAGTATGGTCATTATGGTCATTATTGTCCTTTTATTTGTCATTGTATTATAATAGTGAACCTACTCGTAACGTGTTTTTAAACGGGAATAGCGCGGAAAGATTGAGCCTTGCATGAGATGGATCCACGTGATCCTGTATACTATAGAGCCATCGATATAGTGATAGTGATATAGTGATATAGTGAAACTAAGCAAGGGCGTCAACAACTTCTCAAAAGTGGAGGGGAGACATTGCGAGGAAGCGAAGCGACCGAGTGAGGGAGGGTGTGGGAGGGGGTGTCCCCCTCCCAAAGTAGGGAGCTTTTGTATTTCGGGGCGTGAAATTGTGCGATTTGGTGCACCCTTAAGACAGAAATTCCACGTAATATGAAGTATATAAGTATGGAACCAAACATACATAATGACAAAGGGAGGGGTACAATCTCCTCCACTTTCAAATGTGGGGTGACATCATATTCCAATATGATTTGCGTTCAGCGCATATGGACCGAATTTACTGAAAGATATATTATTTCAGATTATTTTATTTTCTGTGACGGTGTGCTATAGATGAGGGTTTAATAAACTTCGTTTGAGAAATTACACTGCCCAACACAGTTCGAAAGGTGAGTTCAATCAAACCGAAATGAAACTTGCAATATGAGAAACAGTATGCGCGCGAAGCGCGCGGCAAAAAAAGAGATTTACAGTCCTTTACAGTCCTTTTCAAACTAAAAAACAGCTATTTTGAAGATTAATTATTGATAAATGTGTCTTTCCCCTCTTTGGCATTATATCACTCGATTTTTTTCTTCCTCATTTTCGGAATTATTGGGGGGGGGGGGGGCGAAATGATATGCTCGCCCCCAATATTTGTATTGGGGGCGACCGCACCCCTGCCCCCAGGATCGACGCCATGGGAGGGGGTGTTCCCCTCCCACTGTAGGGAGCTTTTGCAAATTTTGGGCTTTAAATTGTGCGATTAGGCGCATACCCGAGACCAAAATATATGATTCGTAGTTCAAGCTATAGAATAAAAAATACATAATGTATGCATATGAAAAAAAGGGGGAGGAACAATCACCTCCACTTTCAAATGTATGGGGATGGGCATGTCCCCCCTCCCCGTCCCCTGCATGTTGTCGCGTGACTAGACCCATGACACGGGTCCCTTGAGTTAGTTTCAGTAGGCCTATGCTCAACTGATGCAGATGTCGACTCTGGAGAAGATGACTGGTGCTCCTTCAATCATGATCATCAACAATATGCCTAGATATACATCCTGAATTAATGGAACGGGTGCATTTGGAGTGAAGAAATTAGTAAAGGAAGTTTGTCTTTACCTAGACATTTAGGACTACGTAGTGCAGCTATGCGCCTTTATAGCCTGCATGAAGGCGTCAAATGGTCAAAATTATCTATAAAAACGGGAGGCAGATTCAAGATCCTAAAAAGGCCCTTGGTATGATGGACGATTTACCATGCGCTAGGAAGTTTGTTAGGCCTAGTATACGCGCTCTATGTCTTCTGAAGCGGTGAGCGTCGATCCTCGCGCACGGGACTGAAAATTTGTATAAGGCGCTTTATCGTTTATTGGAAGGATTCTTCAAACTGATATAGGTGCGCTATTTCTAGTACTAGGGAACGACCGTTATGTTCTTCTTTATCATGTTTATTATCGTTGATAACATCATTATCATCACACATTTAATAAAACATGATAATAATGAATGATATAGACACATTTGGCTATTGTCGGGTCGTCATTTTTTTTTTTTTTTTGGCCAAACAATTGGGGGGGGGGGGGGGGCACGTGGGGCCCGTGCCCCCCCCGTAGCTACGCCACTGACTACACTGTACTCGTGTACCATGGTAACAACAGCCGATTATGGACAAAAATATACCAAATCAACAAATATTTATTTTTACAAATTAAAAATAGCAGGTAAAGGGTGTTATTTCACATGTGATTTGTTTTCCTCCATGTTCACGCGAAAATTAGTGTGCATAATGCGGCTTGTAGTAGCCAGATATATGATTAATTGTATTTCTATTGTTGTTACTATGGTAAAAATGTACACGGTGGTACAACCAAGTTATTCTACGATAAACCTAATAGCCTATTCAAAGTTTTCTTCGAACCCTGAAAAAGTCTAGCTAAATGTGGGGTTCCGAATAATAATCATGTTAAAAACATAATTATCCAGATATGGTGGATCCAACTGTAAAGGACGAGCGCCTCCGATTCGAATATTACACTAAATATTATAGCAGTGAAATTATTGATACACTATTTTCGTTTATTGCAAACCGATGGCGGCATATTCATGACATAAAAGAAGAAAACTGAAGGTTTTGCTTAAAAAGGGTATAAACAATATGTCATTATTTAGGAGCATTTCTTGAATAAAGTCCGTAAACAAGAATTACATTTATTGGGGCACCCTGTATAGTGTCCGAAATCGTACAAATTTGCTGTATTTGTCGATATCAAATGCTGACTTCCAGTTATTATAACTTTTTGTTCAGATACGGTAAACACTTAAAATTTTCACAGAGTATTGCTGATATAACTGGACACTTTTCTGAAAAAATATTAATTAAACTCCCAATGCAATTATTGATATATGCCGAATTATATGTAAATCAATAATTTCATATTTTTGGGGAAAAAAGCCTAAAATTTGAGTTTGGGGCTAAAATTGGCCGTGTTACATATCCTGAAACCCATTGTGTTTGGTATCAAATTATAGGAAAGGTTATTGTCTTTAATATGACTGCAAATCATGCCTAATTTAGGTGTTATTTGGGAAATCTCGCCAATTATCTAAAGCAAGTCAAAACGGCTACTTATTTGGAAGCCATCTTGGATTTGAAGGTGTTCGCAACAAATTTGTTGAGGTAGACCTCTGAATTAATTTGTCTCATAAAAAATACTTGCAAATAAAATTGGTTTAAACTTGTTGTGAAGATATGGCAACCTAAGTCCTTAAGGAAGCCACTTGGCCCTCCCCTTAAAGGAACATTTTCGTCAAAGTATTTGCCAATTATAGCTCTATCTGGGTATAATTTTACTGCTTGATTGTATACTCCGCACAAAAAGAAACAGGACACTTATTTAAGACAACATACGGTATATCTCATATTTGTTAACGATAAAATATATGTTATTGTATATCAAATTAAAGATAAAATTACCCTCTTTGATATTAGCATAGAATCCAGGGGTAATCATTCATGCATGACTTATCACGGTCAATTAACCACCGCAAGGTCCGTTTTCAAAAATAGCAAAATTGGAACATCCATTCAACCATTTAAATGTTGACAAGCATGATATAAACGCTATATTCATGACATGGCATAATTATTTCATTACAAATGTGATCTTTTTTAGTTTCATCTCAATAGAAAAAGTGTAAATGAAGACAAATTGTGAACGTTGTAGGTTTTATTTTCATCCAATGTAACAAAATGGGGAATTCCATGGCTAAGGTTTATTCGTCGAAACTACAGTTTGTGCCCTTATTTCAGCATGAAACTTGGTATAAATTCTTCTCAAGAATTCTACCGTAGTCCAAAGATCTTCAAAATCTGTTGTCGCCCTTGGTCAACCATTTGGGCAGTCTTTAACATGTCACTTATCTAGGTTACTATGGTTTAAATTGCAAGGGACACATGAAACAGACAAGCTTTATGCCTCAAAAACAGACCAATATGTTGATGGTCTCATAACCTGGCCCTGTTTTATTGGAAAATGTGTATTTTTGGAGTTTGTTCATGACAATAAGGTTGAATGTTGTTTCATCTTGTTTCAAGCAAGACGCTTACTCATTGCAGTCGAATGGTGCGGTCATCCATTGTTTTTGCTATTTTTGAAAACAGACCTCGCTATTGTTAATTGACCATGGCAGTTCGTGCATGAACGATTACACCTTTAATTCATATTCTGCCTGTAGAGGACAAAATTTCCTTTAATCTGATATATGATAATGTACACTCTGTCGTACAAAAATATTAAATATTTCAACTTAAACAAGTGTCCTGTTTCTTTTTGTGCGGAGTATATATCCATACTGATACAGTGCATTTTAACTTGTTATATTCATATATATAATACGCCCTTCTTTCCTAAAGTACCTTTATTATTGCAACCAATCCATGACAAAAAGCACTCCTGCATGACCATCAGTGAATATATTACTCTATTTCATATCATGCCTATCACAGTCAATTGCATTTGGCAAAAATGTATTGACCAGTGTTTAAGAAAATTCTGATTTTCAAACATTTGTTGAAAATCTGAAATTTGGAAATATTGTCACCATAGTACCGTACCATTTTAAAAATTTTGTTTTGTATGACAAAGGGTTAATCACATTTCTCATGGTATGTGTGTCGCTGTGCAAGATCGATGTTCATTTTCCTCCAGTCATAACAGTAAAACATTTCAAAATGAACAAGATTGTGCTAATTTGTTAACTTTTTTTTCAAAATTATGAAGGGGCAATTTTGGATGAAATAATGGGTTTTAATTTTGTGCACAATTTTTGATGATATCCGAAAGTCACAAATTTGTTCTTTTCTCATGTTGAAAGCATCAAATCGTTGACATTATTGTTTAATATTTCAAGTATATACGACGTAATATTAAAACACAAGTTGACATTTAATTCAATTAAATTCAACATTGTTTATGTCCAACTCAATGGAAAATTGTCTTTGGTTCACGATACCACAATCCATAACTATCAATCAGATTCATATAATAAAAAAACAAAATCTGAAAATCAACATTTTAAAATATTTACAAACATGGCCAACAGTAAATCAATTAGAATGCAGTAAATGTAAAACTAAAAGAGGCCATGATAAAATTTCAATTTGTTGATCTGAGGCAATTGTAGAGCGAGGGGTAACTTTGTTGACAAGTGCAAAATGTGATGTGTGGTTGATCTGGTAAGACCAGAAAGTAATATGTGAAGATTTCAATTTAATTGGATGTTAATTGGACCGAAACCTGTCCCATCATGCTTTTATTGTAAATACGAATAAAACACGGTATAAGGGACCCGCTAGAATTCCAATTGGATTTTGAGGATTTTGACCATGTTTCTATTAAAGTGCCTTTAAGACTTATGAGACAATGATGACTATTGAAGAAAGAAAAATTGAGATAAATATAACAAGTTCACCTACCATTATTAACAAATGTAACATTTTCATTCAGGAGGGTGATAGGCATTGGGCGGCATAGCTATATATGGTATCACAATTTAAACTGAACAAAATGTAAGCATTACCTTATTTCAAAGAACTCCAAATGATTCCCAGTATATCCGTCAGATGTAATGTAGCCCGTTTGTCAGTAGGACAATAGGTAGACTGAAAAATCAGTCTCTTTTCCAAAGATTGCGTCACTGACTGCTTCATCTATACCATCCGGGATATTCAACCGTGCAAGGTCATATCTATTTTTGGTTATCTTTGACTAGAGCAAGTGCCCCCCACCCCCCCCCCCCCCCCCCCCCAATAATCTGAGAAAAACTATAATAAATATAAGGGGACAATTAAACAAGTAAAATAAATAAGGTGTGACCCCCTCACCCCTGCCAATAATCTGAGAAAACCCATAAGAAATATAAGGGGACAATCAAACAGTTAAAATAAATAAGGTGTAACCACCCCACCTCCCCCTCTCCTCTCCTCCTATCAGTCCGACCACGCTACACCACGGAGGATATAGGTTGCGCATCAGTAACGTATTAACCAGGCGCAGTATTTACACAGTACTGCGCTGCTGATAATACTAGATTTGGGGAAAACTAATTGGGAAAACCCATCAATAATGGATGTGTGTGTGTCTCTCTCTCTCTATATATATCTGTGTGTGTGTGTGTGTGTGTGTGTGTGTGTGTGTGTGTGTGTGTGTGTGTGTGTGTGTGTGTGTGTGTGTGTGTGTGTGTGTGTTTATGTTTATGTTGGTTGAACGTATGTTAAATACAAATATGCCTGCAAGGCTGCAAAAGAAGGACAATGTTTCCAATTGAAAAAGATAGTGACAAACGTCTGACCTCAACAAACACTCCCAGCCAATTAATTGATCAGGGGGTGTATTCTGAAGTTAAAATTTATTTTATCTAAAATACGTCATATCTACGTCACTAAAATGTTAGCAAATCACTATTCCTTAAGTAAAGTTTCATATTTTATTGACGTAGATACAATGAATTTTAACTTAAAATCGTTTTCAGAATACACCCCCAGTATTGTTGAAATAGTATAAAAAAGGGCTTGTGTGGACAAATCCAAACTTTAGTATCGTTAAAGGGATAGTTGAGTTTTGGTATGGAGGGTGCTACACCAAATATTTTGTTGTGGGATAATGAAAAACAGAGTATCAAATTCGAAAGAGCATATCATTTTACCGCCAGAATACAATTTATTTGATCAAAATCGGTTGAGAAATGGCTGAAATATCCATAAACATAACCATTTGTAATAATTGTGGGGCCCCACAATTTTATTTGATAATTTTGAACCAGCCGTTAAACAAATTTTAAAATTGCTTCCTCTTTTCAAAAATATACAAAATTATCTAATTACTATTTCACAAAACATCACATGCACAATATTTAATTTGAAATGGTTGAAACCTATGAGTTTTTATAAAGCGCCCTCTTGAGTTTTAGCGGCTCTTTTTTAATGTTAGTAGGCTTTTTACTTAGTCGTTTGTTTTCCTTTCGAGCATGATGCATGGAGTTTTAACTATTGGTTTGTAATGTAATGGTGCAGGTTTTGGTTACTAAAATTAAGTTTGACAAAAAATGCACTTTCTTCACCAAAACTCAACTATCCCTTGAATTAAATTTTACTAGTACACCAATAAACACAACAATAATTACATTATATGATTTGATTTTGAAATTAACAGTTTATGATTTTAAACCAAACTACCAATTGCTGAAAGATATTGATACAATTCTATAGTACATAAATTATACTTTTATTTTGCATGCATAACATTATAAGTTGACTATAGTTTCATCATATATGAATTGCCAATCACTGAACTATATTAATACAACTTTATGACAATAATACAACAAAGGGCAAAAAAATGTTACTAAATAAATATAACAACTATAGTACATATGTTTTGACTGTAAATGTATAGCATGGGTAATTAACATAATATAATTTTACTATACAAACTGGCAATTAATGAAAAATAACGAGATAATTACAAAAATAACAAGAACAAGAAGGGTTGAGTAATATATAATAACAATAATAAACAAACAATAATTACAGTTCATTTACCTTGATCTAAGTGTAGAACTTGGCAATAATACTACAATGTTAGCACACAAGTTGCAAATAACTGGAAGATATGAATAGTTGTATGACAATAATCACAATAAATGGCATTCTCTACTATAAGACGTGCCCACGCAATTTGTATAGCGCATCGGTTCTTTTAGTCATGCATACCAAGTCGTGGGCACGTCTTCGAAGAGAATGCCCAATAAATGAACTAATACTTTTATATCCAGATAAGATACATGACATACAAGATTCATCCTAATTTACGCTAATCGATTGACATTATTCTTTATATGTAGCAGTCACACCGCCAAACCGAATCCAAACTGACACGAGACCGAAGTGTCGGAGTGTTATCGGAATTGTCGGTCTCTTTTGTTGTGACTGCATGCTAACCCCAGGTTCGGGCTCTTGTCGGTGCCCGACTGAGTAAGTTCGGTCTGGTTTCGGTTAGGATTAGGTTTGGCGGTGTGACTGCTACATTATTTGTTAACACATATTTAGATTTGGCCCATGCAGGCTACGATGTTGAGCTTCCTGGCATTGCATCCAATACATAGGTGGCATAGTAGGGTACAAATCGATGGCGTAACTGCAAGTGCCCCCCCCCCCCCGCCCCCCCCCCCGCCCCCCCCCCGGAAAAAAAATGAAAATAAAATACAATTTCAATCATAGCTTATATCTAATTCGATACCAGTGATTGAAAAGTGTATTTTTTGGACAAGATAACTCAGATTTTACTTCATGTCAAGTCAAATTTCCTTCCTAAGTATGCATCAGATTGCATTATTTCACATGAAACATTGCAAAAGCATTGCAGTCGCGAACAACCACCTACCATCAGACCCTCCCATCACCCTTCCCCCCTTTCGGTCGCTTCGCTCCCTCGGGAATTGGCCGTCTTTTCTACGTCTGGAATACTTTATTCATATTGTTGTATCATAAATAATGTGGCATTTCATGCATTGTTTGAACTGTTTATGTCACTTTTCGAACATTATATATATATATATATTTTGTTTTTTGTTTTTGGGGGGGTGCATATTTGTTTTTCTTCATGCAACAAACGACCTCTTTTACCGGTCGGTAGAATCATAAGCGCATACCACCATTATAGTACATGTCGTCAAGTCAGAATTTCATCCTAGGTATGCACCAGATTGTACAATTCCAAACATGCAAAAGCTCCCTACTGTCGGCGGAGTGACACCCCACTCACACTGTTGCACCACAAATTGTCGTACCTGCACAAATTGTCGTAGGCGACAATTTGTGCAAAATGTTGACACCACAAATTGTCGCTTTCTGCACAAATTGTCGTTTGCGACAATTTGTGGAGGCGACGGCGACAATTTGTGCTGGTAGCTGGCACCACAAATTGTCGCCACACCTACGGTCCTGTTCAAAGCCATGATGACATACATTTTGGATTAAAATGATCATTCTTGACATACGGATATATACCAACGCACCAACATTATAGGTAAATAAACCATGTATTCACAAACGAAAATACAAAAAAGACAAGAAATAAAAAAAAGGGGAGAAATCATTGCCCCCCCCCCCCCCCCCCCCCCACCCTTGGGTCACTCTCATAGGCAGGCTGCAGTAAACAAATTTGTGAGACTGGCAAAAATCATAAAATCATTTCTAGCTAAAATCTCACCAATTAATCAAACTTAACATGACAGGGGGTTAGAATTGAATACAATTTCAAACTTACATGAGCTTTCCAATGTCAGAAGCACTTTAAATTCCAGTTTTTAAAATATTTGATCTATGAATTGAAGCTCCAATCTGAGCTTGAGCTTTCTGACTGTGCAGCCCTCAACCAAAAGTTTTAGAACAGTTGTTTACATGTTTAGGCTTGTCTGCCAGCCAGTATTATCAAAAGGCTGAAGGGATTATTTCAGAGATTAGTGTCTGAATGACCTAACTGACAATGGGTTCTGCAAAGTACTCTGACTTGTACTATTTGCAGGGGTGCAGCATTCCAAAGTATATAGGTCAATTTGTGACTCTAAGCCTTAGGAATTCTTTACAACCAGCTTTGAACTACTTATAAGATTAACACAATGATTCAATGAAGGCATGCTATAATTGTTTGTTGAACAAAGGCCAAAGCCATATTATGCAATTTATACAGACATACACAGCATCAAATTGGACAATAGTGTGAAAAACATCTAGTTTTAAGGCTAGGTAGACACGGGAATTCCCCAGTGTTTACTTGGACAATGAAGGCAGCTGACTATCAGGCTTTTTTCAAGGCAATGGAGTAAGGGGTTAATGCAGCATGCTGTTAACTCCTTGTCTTGTAGGGGTGGCCCCCCCCCCCCCCCCCCCAGCTCACAAACACCCATGAAAGGTACCTAGCTAGAAACCGAAGGAAAAGCAGAAATACAACCGAAAATCACATAAAAACGAATATTAACACAATCATGCTCACACATGGCTTGTTTTTTGTTTTTTTAAGTTGTCTGAGGCCAATTTGTAGTGTTCTTTAATGGTCTCGGCCCCCAAAACCAAATAGTCTCGGTCTCGGCCTCGAGATTTGTTGACGGATCTCGGTCTCTGCTTCGTAAACATCTTCAACTGGTGTCGACGCCGAGGCCGGCCTCGAGTCCACCAACACTGATTATTATTATTATCATCATCATCATCTTTGTAGCTTGAAGACAGCGACTGACGACAATTTGTGCAATATGCGACAATTTGTGGTGTGAGGTTTTACGTGATTTCACAAATTGTCGCCGGGTATGGGGACGGCGAGAGCAACACAAATTGTCGCAAACGACAATTTGTGCAGGAGGCGACAATTTGTGGCGTGAAATTTTGCACAAATTGTCGCCTACGACAATTTGTGCAGGTACGACAATTTGTGGTGCAACACACCCGCTGAGCAAAATCAATAGGTGATACGTATCTATATACGTATCACCTAATAACATCTGAATATCAACATTTTAAAAATAGCATTTAAAAACATAAATAATACTGTAGATCGGCAAATCTATCTTTTACGTTTAATTGCAGTCTTTTTACTAGAATATGATAATGTCCCAAAATGTATGACTATGAAAATGTGTCTTCCTAGCGTTAATGCCTTGAGCTAATTGGGTGGGTGAGCGGTTACCGGCGGAATATCTAGCTATGGTATCACAATTTTAACTGGAAATGTAAGCATTACTTACCTTATTTCAAAGAACTACAAATGATCACCGGTAGAATATTGATTCTCTCTTGTAATAACCAGCAGGCACAGTCAGTATTTCCACGTATATCTAGATTACTATACTCTTCTTATCAACATCAGATACGATAGCTCTGGGATACTGCTGCTATAACATCCCTGCCTTCAAGGAGCTTATACTGCGTGCTGCTATACTAGTAATTAGATTTGGGGAAAACCAGTGTGGAATAACTATACAATTCTCTGGGAAAACCCATCAATGACTATGTGCATATACATGTATAGTAAGCGTGTGTTGTGTGTGTGTGTGTGTGTGTGTTAAGTTGTATGATTGATGGATATGGGAGAAGTTTCAGTTTCAGGCCAATATAATTAATTAAACTTCTATTATGGCTTGCAAATACTTTATAGTCACACATCGTTTATTTATTTGGCTAGTTTTTTTTATTTTTATTTTTTGGTTAATAAGATATTAATTAAGAAAAGAGAAAGGGAATCTATACAAAAAATAATAAAACAATTTAAATAACAAAGAGCTGGCGATAGAAAAACATTGAGGGGAAAAAAGGGAAAGAAAGAAGAAGAAAATGAAGTAAATGATGATTATTATTATTTATGAATTATTGTTTAATTTGCATTTGTATTTTGTATTTTTGGGGGGCTATAGTATTATATCGTATTTACCACTTAAAGGGTGTGTGGTTATTTTATTTTATTTTATTTTTAAATATATTTTTATCACATGTACAAGATACATGTTGTTCTTATGTATGCAGATGATAAACACTAATTGAATTTGGTCATTTGAATTAATTGCATTAATGGAAAGAATGTTAAAAGTGTAAAAATGCGCTGATGTGTAAGTGTACAATTTGAACCAGCAACACAAAGCGAGGGATTTGGAAGCTTCATAGGGGGACCTTTGGATAAATATGCCATATATATATAATAAATATATGCCATATACATAGCCTTTAACCAGGTGGTTTTCTTAGTATGGGAATAGACGCCTTGAATATTTAATAGGCATTGAAGAGTATGTGGAATATAAAGAATGTTTGTGTGGATGGTTCTTTTTGTATTGCATGAGATGAGATGTTAAACGAGTGTTCGGAGAGCAGGGTGCATTGGGGTGACGAGCATTGTTTATGAACAATGCTCGCCGCCCCAGTGCATAATTGTGTTTTCCGAACGATATAGCGCAGCGCCTGACACGTGGGATTTGGAAGCTTAATAGGAGACCTTTGGATAAATATATGGGTCAATGAGGTTAGACTGCCTTCAAAACAAGGCTTTAGCCTTTAACCAGGTGGTTTTGTTAGTATGGGAATAGATGTCTTGAATATTGAACAGGCATTGAAGATTATGTGAAATAGAAAGAATGTTTTTGTGGATGGTTCTTTTTGTATAAGTCCAAAGATAAGCTGTTGTCTCTGTGAAGACTTGAATGCTTATAGCATAAGATGAGATGTTAAACGAGTGTTCGGAGAGCAGGGTGCATTGGGGTGGCGAGCATTGTTTAAGAACAATGCTCGCCGCCCCAATGCATTGTGTTTTCCGAACGTAGCGCCGCGCCTGACACGTGAACGGTTTTAAAGTGTTGATTAATTGAATAACTCTGGTTTAATGATGTGTAATACACAATTATATTGAATTTGCCACGTAAGGGTATGTGTGTGGTTTTGTCTTATCACATGTATAAGTACATGTTGTTTTGATGTATATAGATGACAAACACTAAATGAATTTGGCCACCTGAATTAGTTGGATTGTAAAAATGCGCTGATGTGTATAATGTACAATTCGAACCAGTAACACAAAGCGAGGGATTCAGGGGGCTTGATAGATGACCTGTTAAATACAAACATGGGTTGTTGAAAAGATTAGTACATTGAAAAACATGCCTTGGGTAGAATATCTTGTTTGGATGTCAAAGGTTTTGTTAGTATGGGAATAGACGCCTTGAATATGTAATAGGCATTGAGGATTACGTGGAATAGAAAGAATGTTTTTGTGGATGGTTCGTTTTGTATAAGTCCAAAAGATTAGCTGTTATCTCTGTGAAGACTTGAATGCCTATTGCATAAGATGAGATGTTAAACGAGTGTTCGGAGAGCAGGGTGCATTGGGGTGGCGAGCATTGTTTATGAACAATGCTCGCCGCCCCAATGCATTGTGTTTTCCGAACGTAGCGCCGCGCCTAACACGTGAACGGTTTTAACGTGTTGATTAATTGAATAACTCTGGTTTAATGAGGTGTAATACGCAATTATATTGAATTTGCCACGTAAGGGTATGTGTGTGGTTTTGTCTTATCACATGTATAAGTACATGTTGTTTTGATGTATATAGATGACAAACACTAATTGAATTTGGCCACCTGAATTATACCCAGGGAGCAAACACCCCATTTTTTAGGATATCAAACATGGAATGTTATAAAAGGTTGTGCACCAGAAATGTCTTCTAGGACCTTCTAGGATCACAACCTAGGTGCACAACCTCGCGATCTAGCTACTGGAAGTCCACAAATCGCGTAGGAATGATTTTACCCCTAATGTACGTAAATAGCGCACTAAATCCTTAGGGTTCATGAAGGTTTGTCTCTGCTATTTTCACAATAACACTAATACGCATAATGATATCATCGAATTGCTTTGGATTTGTGATAAGTAGGGTCTTGTACATCGTTTGATACCAAACTTGACAGCATCATATCTTTATTTAATGTGTCACGTTTCATTTAAAGTCACGTGTCATACAAACAACATGAAATTGCATGTTCAGTTATGTGCAATAAAAGGCATTGAAATGTTCTGACTATCTCAAACGTTACACAATTTTTATTTGGAAGTCTTGCAATGACATTCCATATTATTTTGGAAAGTTTTAAAAATGATATACCCCAAAACAGTATTAAAACAATAGACCACATAACATATTTAAAACAATACAAAACAAAAGAATATGCGTTTTTAATAGTGTATTTTTGGTATATGTTTACCTAAATCATTATACATGTAGTAGAAGCAAAATATATTTAATTTCGCATCTTGATAATGAAATGCACATAATGTAGAATATAGCAAATATATTGAATATGCATTGCAAATGTATAATAGATATAGAATATATTACAATATAAACGGTTACATAAACCGATTGTATTAATAGGCTAATTATAAAATTAAGCTACTGATATAGAAAAAAAGTACCAATAAATTTGCCTGTGTGGCCAGCGGGCCGGTGCGAGTATCGAGAATACAGAAGTGAGCAATGAGCGAAAACTGTTTATTTGATGTTTTTAGATGTAGATGAAGATAATGGGAAATTAATACATTGGCAAGACAATATAGATTGCCAAACTCTCAGTCAAATTGATAATGTTTAGCTGGAAGATTATTTTAGCTCACGTAAAAGTTAATACAATTAAACAAAGTAATAGGCATGGAAATAAACAATTGTGATAAAAAGATGTATTTCCTTCCAGAGAAATTGATATAGTGGCCTACTACATCTTTTCATGTATTAAAATGGATTAAGCAATGTAACGATTTTTTGATAATGTGGTTTTCTGAGCCGTGGTTACACCTCGTTATTCCGAAGGTTCGTTATTCCGAAGATTCGTTATTCCGAAATTTCGTTATTCCGAGGGTTCGTTATTCCGAAGGTTCGCTATTCCTAAAATGAAATCGCATTCGTTATTCCGAAGGTTCGTTAGTCCGAAAATAAAATGGGGTTCGTTAATCCGAAAATGAAATCGGGTAAGTTATAATACTAAAATAAAACCGGGTTTGTAATAATACTATCATTTTGTTTTTGTTTATTTTAATAAGAGTCTGCATTAAGCATGTCCATCACACTTTCCCTCCCTTGGTCAAACCAATCAAACATTTAAGTTTGTTTTATCTTTGTATTTGCTTAAGCAAGCCCCCCCCCCCCCCCATTCCTCTTTCCCACGTGGCTATGCTAATCTCAAATTATAGTTCTATTTTCTCTTAATTTGATACAGAGCCTTATTGATCAAGCCCCCACCCCGCCTCCCTCCCTTCCTTCCCGTGGCTACACCAATCTGAAATTATAGTATTATAACAAACCCGATTTCATTTTCGGATAACGAACCCGATTTCATTATAGGAAAAGCGAACCTTCGGAATAACGAACCCTCGGAATAACGGACCTTCGGAATAACGAACCTTCTGAATAACGAACCCGATTTTATTTTCGGACTAACGAACCTTCGGAATAACGAATATGATTTCATTTTAGGAATAGCGAACTTTCGGAATAACGAACCCTCGGAATAACGAACCTTCGGAATAACGAACCTTCGGAATAATTAAACAAATGTTCGGATTAACGAACCCTCAGGTATAGGAAATTTGCGTGTTCGGAATAACGAACCTTCGGAATAACGAACCGCACCCGATAACGATACTAACCCTCTTCCTTGAATACAATAAGGTAATATAAACGTACTTCTTGGCCTTTCTTCTTCTTATGAATGGTAGGTAGTTGGAAAAAGACTCATCCCGAAGATATGTCAGCTTTCATACCCTATTATTTTTTATTTTTTCCCAAACGATGTCGATACACCCTCGTATACCTAACCCGTATTAAGATATCGAGTGTCAATCGCAACCAAATTGTATGTAGCTTTGTAATATAAAATGAGATAATGCATAACAACATAATTGTTTGAAATATTACACACAATAAAAACAAATCAAATTATAATCATTGTAAACATGATTGATATGGTTATGGTTATTTTATGTATCTTTCTAGACTGAAATACTTAAATACTATAAAGGTTGTGCTTGTAATAAATAGCTACCATCGGGAAGTAATACAATATATATTTCATATTCGTTTACGTGGTATGTACGATTATGGAAGGACACAGTCATGCCTTCTAATTATGAGGTCCGAGTTTAGAACCATGCAGATAGTGCCCAATCGAAGGATGGAATGTGATTCGTTAGCACATTCACATACAATGTACATGGTACCAGGCTGGAAGACTCCCCAGGGAGTGAAAATGTATACTTTATGTGCTGGATTGATTACAGTATGTATCCGATGACTGGGAGTAAAAATAGTTATGCGCCGCGAGCGTCAAATAGACAAAACGTTCACCAGATAACAGACCCTCATTGTCATTATTATTGTAACAATTATTATTCTTATGTATTTCTTTGTTTCAAATTCTTTTGTTTTGTATTGTTCTACAACATTTTTTTGCCAGTGTATTGCAATGCAATCATATTAAATACCATCTTACATTTATTATATAGTTTTACAGTTTTATAGAAATGTTTCATTCTATCCCATGAGTTTTTGTCCGTATGAGTATGTGAAATATAATTTTCTATGTCGGACACGTGATATATAAATACATGTGACATACAAACCATAAATATAAAAAGGCAAAATTTTGTATCAAAGGATGCAGGAATCTCTATGGAAGACATATCCGAAGCAATGTGCTGATAGGAGCATGCGTGTGTGTGTGTGTAATCGTGAAAATGGCAGAGTAGAATATTCATGAACCCTAAGGATTTAATGCGCTTTTAACGTACAGTAGGGGTAGAATCATTCATATGTGATTTGTGGACTTCCAGTAGCTAGTTCGCGAGGTTGTGCACCTAGGTTGTACTTCTACAAGGTCCTAGAAGACAATTCTGTGCCCCAACCTTTTATAACATTCCATGTCTGTACAACCCCCTTTGCTCCCTGGGTATTAGTTGGATTGTAAAAATGTGCTGATGTGTATAATATACAATTCGAACCAGTAACACAAAGCGAGGGATTCAGGGGGCTTGATAGATGACCTGTTAAATACAAACATGGGTTGTTGAAAAGATTAGTACATTGAAAAACATGCCTTGGGTAGAATATCTTGTTTGGATGTCAAAGGTTTTGTTAGTATGGGAATAGACGCCTTGAATATGTAATAGGCATTGAGGATTACGTGGAATAGAAAGAATGTTTTTGTGGATGGTTCGTTTTGTATAAGTCCAAAAGCTTAGCTGTTATCTCTGTAAAGACTTGAATGCTTACTGCATGAGATGAGATGTTAAACGAGTGTTCGGAGAGCATGGTGCTTTGGGGTTGCGAGCGTTGTTTGTGAACAATGCTCGCCGCCCCAAGGCATTGTGTTTTCCGAACTGCGCCTGACACGTGAATTGTTTTTAAAGAGTTGACTAATTGAATAACTCGGGTTTAATGATGGGTAATACACAAGCCAAAAATAGAGATTGGTATTGTGTAAACCTTCATTGTATGCTTTAGGAGCTACATGACGTAATATTCATTGAAGCTCATTATAAGCTAGACTTATTTGGTTTGGAGGTTAAAGGGCTGTCTTTAGAGAATTGGGTCATGGAATGATTATGTTGATTGGTAAGAGCTTCGCTATAGAAACCACAGGGCAGTCGCTTTATGCATTGATTACGCTAATAGCTCTAGGTAAAGGATAGAGGGCTTGTGTTATTGAGGTACACTGTTGTAACTCAAGGTACTCTCACACTTTGGCGAGTTGCATACGAGTTGCCACGACAAGAATGTCTTTTGTTCAACTTGGGAATGAATGAGAAGATGATGACACCCGCGTGAAAAGACATCTTCCCATGCATGGACACACAATAGCCCCTGAACAAAAGATGAGCAGATGTCAGGTCGCGGAAAGAGCCACGCTTGTTTTGGACATGTCCAAAACAGACGCCGCACTGCGCCGATCTAGTCTTTTGTTCAGCGAGCTATTGTCTGTAAACTCATGGAAGAATATCTATTGACGCATGTGAGATAATATTTCTATTCAGATCCTCCGTGGACAAAAACAAAAATCCAGGACTTGTGGTCAGCTATTGTCTATAGGTCGTGGCAAACTCGTATGCAACTCACCAAAGTGTGAGAGCTGCTTAAAGAACGTGCAATAACATGAACATAGTATCAAAAACGAGTATGGTTAGAATAATTTAATGTACACAGGTGATGATATAATTAATTAATGCAATCTTGACAAGTAACATGGTTGTTATGCTAAGTTATGTAAAGAATATAATGTACCTTCATTCATTGGTATAATATTTGTGTAATGGTAGGAACGAGTTGAGTAAATACGGTCAAATTTTGTTTTTTTGTTTTATTTACCTCTTTAGGGAAAAGGATTTTGAATTCGCTTATGCTGTTATGCATTTCTATGTTTAGGCATGTAGGGACTGTTCTGGAAAGCCTGTTATTTAGTTGTTGTTTTTTTAAAGATATTTGTTTTGAATGGCGAGGGGAGCTTTGGGAGCTTGACAGATTACTTTAAGATTACATTATTTTATCTCAGTTCCTCGGGTTGGGTCAGTGGTGTTCTGTAGGGTGTGTGTGTATGTGTGGTGTGATGATGTGGGTTCCGTTTTCTGCGCATATTTGTATATTATTTGTGCTATGTTGCAGTGTTATAGGAAGAATATATAGGGCTGTCATTTTCTTTGTTAATGCCTATGGTCGAGTTAGTTAAATGAACTCCAATTTGACCTTTGTATCATTAAATGTAAGAGGTCTTAGAGATAAAGTTAAGAGGAGGAATGTATTAGAATGGTGTAAAAGTAAAGGAAGTAATATCATTTTTTTGCAAGAAACGTATAGTACTCGTGACGTTGAAGAAAATTGGAAGTTAGATTGGAGAGGGCCAATGATTTTTAGTCATGGGACAAATCACAGTAAAGGAGTTTTAGTTTTGGTTACTCAGAGTTTGGGCTTTAAGATAGAACAAACGATAATAGATGGAGAGGGAAGATACATATTTTTAAAAGGAGAAGTTCAAGTAGTAAAAGTATTGTTAGGTAATGTTTATTTTCCTACAAAAGATAAAGAAAAGATGCAAGTTGAATTTTTGGTGAAGTTAGATAAGGTCATGTTTGAATTAGAAGTTCGAGATTATATTATTTTATTAGGAGGAGATTTTAATACTATAATGAATTTTGAATTGGATTATCTGGGATTTAATACTGTTTTTAAAGTAAAGTTTCGTGATTTATTGGTGAATTTCCTCTCTAAATATGATTTGATAGATATATGGAGAAAACGAAATCCTCAAGAAAGACAATTTACTTTTAGACAGAAATGGCCAGTAGTTCAAAGTAGATTGGACTATTGGTTCATATCATCCAAATTGGAAAAATTAGTAAGTGTAAGTGATATTTTGATATCAATTACACCAGACCACTCTGGCATTAGGATTAAAATTAGGCATCTGGTAGATAAATTGTGTTATGGTAAATCATATTGGAAATTTGAGGGATTGACAGGTGAAATTTTGAATTTGGATAAGGAATGGCGTCCGCAAATTGGGAATAAAGTTATATTTTGGGATTTCATTAAAATGAAGATGAGGGAATATACAATAAGATACTCTTCTGGAAAAGCTAAGAAAAGAAGAGAAAAGATTGAAAAAGTAGAAAAAGAAGTGGAAGATTTAGAAGAACAATTAGTAAATACACCTTTACAAATTATTAGTGAACAAATTGAGGAGAAACGAATGCAGTTAAAGAATTTATATGAGTATTATAATCAAGGGGTAAGGGTGAGATCCCGGGCAGCATGGTTTGAAGAGGGAGAAAAAAATATGCAGTATTTTGAACAGCTTTTAAAAACTAATAAGAGAAAAAGTGTAATTAGAGAGATTTATAATGAAGAGGATAACATTATACAAGATAAAAATGGTATATTAGATGTGATTAAAATATTTTATAAAAATTTGTATTCATTAAAGGATATAGAATTATTAGATGGAAGTGGTACTGTATTTTTAAAGGATATACCTAAATTAAGTAGAGATAGTCAGGAATTATGTGAAGGTAAAATGGTGAAAGAAGAATGCCATAATGTTTTGAAGGAAATGAAATTAAATAAATCACCGGGTAATGATGGTTTTACTGTAGAATTTTATTGCACTTTTTGGCCGGTTTTGGGAGACATGGTGGTAGACGCATTTAATGAAGCTTTTGATAGAGGGGAATTGTCAACTTCTCAAAAACAAGGGGTCATAACATTGATTGAGAAGGAAGGTAAGGATGTTTTGTTTGTAAAAAATTATAGACCAATAACACTTTTAAATGTGGACTATAAGATTGTCTCGAAAGTTTTGGCAAAGAGAATGAAAGAAGTACTTGGTGAAATAATCCATCATGATAAAGTTGGATATATTAAAAATAGAAATATAGGAGAGGCAGTACGTTTAATAGATGATATGGTATTTTATTCATTGAATAGATCTGTTGGTTTTTTAGGCGCCGTTGATTTTGAGAAGGCATTTAATTCTATTTCACATAGGTATTTATTTAATGTTTTGAAATTATTTGGATTTGGGGAATCCTTCTGTAATTGGGTTCAGATGTTATATAAAGATATAAGTAGTTGTGTAATGAATGGCGGGCATTCAACGGGTTATTTTGATATTTTGAGAGGGGTGAGGCAAGGGGATCCTCTTTCGCCTTATTTATTTTTGATAGCCATTGAAACTTTGGCTCTTGTTATTAAGAAAGATGTTAATTTTCAAGTAATGTATGCCGATGATATTACAATATTTGTTAAAGATTTAAAATCTATAAAAAGATTTTAAAAGATTTTTGAAGATTTTGAGAAAATTAGTGGACTTAAGGTTAATAAGGAAAAAACTATTTTTTTTGGATGGGATGTGACACTGAAATACCAGGAGAACCCACTTTTGGAAATTTAGTTCATGAAATAAAGATTTTAGGTGTGTATTATACACGTAATAAAATACGGAAAGATGTTTTGAATTATAAAGAAGTATTAAGTAAGATAAAACGTTTATTAGGGTGGTGGAAGCAAAGGGATTTAACAATGATGGGAAAAATTCAGTTATTAAAAACGTATGCACTTTCAAAATTAAATTTTGTTTCTTCTTTAATTTCGGTACCTCGGTGGGTTCATGAGGAAGTTGATAAACTCTCATTTGATTTTTTGTGGAATGGTAAGGATCGAATTAAGAGAAAAATTTGATATCAGAATTATGAATTTGGAGGACTTAGAATGAATAATTTTGAAATGTTTGTAAAAACTCAACGAATAATGTGGCTTAAACGTATTTTGTATGGGGATAAGCATTCAAGATGGAAAGTTTATTTTGATTATTGCTGTAGATCAGTAGGAGGAAGGTTTGTGTTTTTATGTGACTATGATATTCATAAGATGGATTTAAAAGAAGTTCCGCCCTTTTATGTAGACATTTTGAAAGTTTGGCAAGATAAAGAAAATTGTAGACACTTTGAAAATGAAAAAAGTAATCCCATTGTTTTTAATAATAGACATGTGTGCTTAAGAAATAGAATGATTTTTGATAAAGATCTATTACAACGAGGTATAAGCAAGGTGTCTGATATAATGTTGAATGGTAGTTTGAGATCTGTTGCTCACTTTTTAGGCTTGGGAATAAAAGGAGAAGGATAATTAAAGATTCATGATATTTTTGGTGCATTGCCTCTTCAATGGAAAGATGGTAAAGCTATGAGTGACTTTATTCAAGTAGATATTCGAACATTTGAAATTAGATTAAAAGTTTCGGGATATATAGGAATGTTAATTGATTTAAAATCTAGGCATATGTATGAATATTTAGTTAAACATTTTCAAAAGGAATATAATTTGTGTATTGGGGATGGACATACTAATTTTGATTATAGTAATGAAGAATTGAAGAATATATTTTTAAGATTAAAGAGCGCAGTTTTGGGGGGTAAGTTGAGAGAATTTCAATATAAATTATTGCATAGGGCATTATATACAAAAGAACATTTATTTAGGTTTGGATTTGTTATTGATAATTTATGCTCTTTTTGTAAAAATGAGATTGAGACATATTCACATTTATTTTTTAAATGCTTATACGTACAAAGGTTTTGGTTAGATATAATAGAATATTTTGATTTGATTGAAATTAGGAATGTTGATTGGAAAATAATTTTTGTAGGACTGGCAGGTAGATCGCATAGAGTTAAGTATTGTAACTATTATTTTTTTGTTAAAACATACTATTTATTCTTTTAGAATAAAAGGTGTACTTCCTTCTGTACGGAAAGTACAGAAAATTATTTTGGATTATGAAGAAGAAGAAAAAAAAGTGGCTATTAAAAAGGGTAAATTAGGAGTTCACTTACAAAAGTGGGAACACCATAAAATACATGTAATATGATTAATTTTATTTTGTTAGAATTATAGGGAATTTGTTAATTATTTTTAAGGTTTCTGGGTCTCTACTCTTTTAATTGAATGTGACAGCTTTCTATATTGTTAATTAATTACTATTTAGGTTGAAATCGAGCAGATATACTGGAATGGGTGTCTGAGGTATGTGTGTGACTGTGGTGTGATCCGTGGTTGGGTGGGGATGGGGTTTTTCTTGGGCTAAATGGGAGGGGGGGGGGGGAAGGGGGGTAAAGGAGCATGTTTTAGTTCCTTTTATCTTTAGTTATATAACCTCCATTATGTTTATTTTATGAAGTCAGGAAATTGAATATACAGTTGATTTGTATTTGTTTATGTATGTAAGATAACTATTTCTATTTTTGTTCATTATAATTGTATACGAGCTATGTATATTTTGTTTAGTATGTATATTCAAATGTAAATGTTATATATGGAGGAATAAAAATCACTTTAAAAAAAAATTAAAAAAGTGTGTGTGTATGTTTGTATCAGAATTATGAATTTGGAGGACTTAGAATGAATAATTTTGAATTTTTTGTAAAAACTCAACGAATAGCCTTTTGACTTACTGGATGTGATGAGAGCATAACTCTTGTAATTCTTGTCACTTATTTCCTCATGAATATTCCCAATAATGAAAATAATCAATATTTTATGGCCCACTGTCGTCTGCTTTCAATGCTAACAGGAGGCGGCCATTTCTTCAACTTCTCGCGGTGAAATGACGTGTCAGGCGGAGAACACAATAGCGGGTTACGATAATGCTATTGTGTTCTCAGCCTGCCACGTCATTTCACCGCGAGTAGTTGAAGAAATGGCCGCCTCCTATGGGCATTGAAAGCAGACAGTGGTCCATAAAATATTGACTATTTTTGTAATCGGGAATATTCATGAGGAAATAAGTGACTAGCAAATGATAGTAGTTATGCTCTCATCACATCCAGTAAGTCAAAAGGATAAGGGTTAATTCCCCTTTAAACGTCTTTTGTATGGGGGTAAGCATTTAGGATGGAAGGTTTATTTTGGTTATTGTTGTAGATCAGTAGGAGGAAGGTTTGTGTTTTTATGTGACTATGATATTCATAAGATGGATTTAAAAGAAGTTCCGCCCTTCTATGTAGACATTTTGAAAGTTTGGCAAGATATAGAAAATTGTAGACACTTTGAAAATGAAAAGATGAATCCCATTGTTTTTAATAATAGACATGTGTGCTTAAGAAAGAGAATGATCTTTGATGAAGATTATATTACAACGAGGTATAAGTAAGGTGTCTGATATAATGTTGAATGGCAGTTTGAGATCTGTTGCTCACTTTTTAGGCTTGGGAATAAAAGGTGAAGGATAATTAAAGATTCATGATATTTTTGGTGCATTGCCTCTTCAATGGAAAGATGGTAATGCTTTGAGCGACTATATTCAAGTAGATATTCGAACATTTGAAATTAGATTAAAAGTTTTAGGATATACAGGAAAAGATGAATCCCATTGTTTTTAATAATAGACATGTGTGCTTAAGAAATAGAATGATCTTTGATGAAGATTATATTACAACGAGGTATAAGTAAGGTGTCTGATTTAATGTTGAATGGCAGTTTGAGATCTGTTGCTCACTTTTTAGGCTTGGGAATAAAAGGTGAAGGATTATTAAAGATTCATGATATTTTTGGTGCATTGCCTCTTCAATGGAAAGATGGTAATGCTTTGAGCGACTATATTCAAGTAGATATTCGAACATTTGAAATTAGATTAAAAGTTTTAGGATATACAGGAATGTTAATTGATTTAAAATCTAGGCATATGTATGAATATTTAGTTAAACATCTTCAAAAGGAATATAATTTGTGTATTGGGGATGGACATACTAATTTTGATTATAGTAATGAAGAATTGAAGAATATATTTGTTGCATGTTTTAGTTCCTTTTTAAAAATGTTTATCTTTAGTTATATAACCTCCAATATGCTTATTCCATGCAGTCAGGAAATTGAATACACAGTTGATTTGTAATTGTTTATGTATGTAAGATAACCATTTCTATTTTCGTTCATTATAATTGTCAGATGTTCACACTGGACATATTTCGTTTATGTATATTCAATTGTAAATGTTATAATTTGGAGAAATAAAAATCACTTTAAAAAAGTGTGTGTGTGTGTGCGTGGGTGTGTGTGTGTGTGTGCTATGTGTGACTGCTCTTATGTGATTTGTTTTCTTCAGTA
>JBAMJV010013608.1:0-42196 GCA_037951105.1 Echinarachnius parma | reverse complement strand
CACACTTCATGACGTCATGAAGAACAAATGTTGAAACATATTATAATCATGGAAAAAGTACATTATTATTGGCCATTGCCAAAAATGTTTGAGGCCGAGGCAGAGACCACTAGTTAAATTGTGTAATCAGGGAGGGGGGGGGGGGGGGGTCAGAGACAATTGTTTTAGATAGTCGAGACCGATACAATACGGATTCGATAACGGTAAAAAGTGGACCCGAGACCGACAAAAAGTGGACCTTTCTGAATGTGTGGGGTTTTTTTATGGCGCGGGTGGGGGGGGGGGGGGGGGGGGGGTGCGTTCGCACCCAACGCACCCCCCCCTCCTGGCTACGGGCCTGGGCATGCCCCCACCCAATCATTGAGCCCACGTAACCATGGTGACGCCAGCTATCATATGGTTAAACCAACAACAAGGATACGAATGGCTTGTTGAAGGGAATTGGGAAGTCCCAAAACTCTAACAAATCTCCGCGATTTCGTCATTATTATGACGTATATTAAAAGTGAAACCATTTAGAATAATATAATGATATTCAAATTTACCCAAGGTAAACATTTTACTTACCGAACATTGTTGAGAACTATACCCCGAACTACTCTCTATTGTGTGGTAACCATGGTAACATATGTGTGTATTTATCATCAACGTGACAACCACGTTTTGCATGGGAGCTTTTTGTTAAAATGAAAGAGAGCTAAATTATTTTGTTTTGTTTCTTCTAGACTCCAAAACTTGCAACATGATTATCTCATGATTATCTCCGAAGAACAAAAAGTTACAGTAATCAGCACCCTAATTAACTTCCTCAACCGACTTAATAAAATAAATTAAAAAATCGATGTTATATATAATTATAGCACTCATAATCATGACGCCATAATTTCAGTATTTTATCTCAGTTGGAGAAGTATAAGGATGCTGATAACATGCGTTACAAAAAGGTATTTGGAAAATAATTTATAATAATTCAAATTTGGCATAAATCAAATTCATCTATAGCGACCTATATTTCCACGAGCTCTTTAGCGACTATCACGTGATATTGACGTAGAAGTCACAAAGTCACATGATGTGAATCACGCGCGAAGCAAGTCGGATATCGATTTTAACTTCAATGCATCGATCACAAACTCTTCTCTCAAATTTATGCACATTTAGCTCATATTTTCAGCATGCAAAATAGTTTGTTACCTACTATATAACGACCACTTTCACAGCAATCATACATTACATCAGAGTCAGACTATGTTTTTCCTACAAGCCCCCCTAAACAAAATATTCTCTGAAATGAGGACTATAGTGGTCCCCTGCATGTCTACAGTGGCCATTTTGCTTACTTCCTTTGGTGGTCACTAGACACAGGTTTGACTGTAGTAACATTGTCCAAATCCACAAAACTTACTTACAACTATAATGGTTCTCTCATACCATGTTGTATTCGAGCATTGAACAGGTTTTTTTTTTTCGAATTCCCTTTCTTTAAAATGATATTTACGATTTAAGTGTTCGGATTGTTGACTATCAACTGGAAAGCTATATAGTCAGTGCAACGAGTTAGCGAATATCACTTTGCATTTTCGCTCATTACTCGGCTATAATTATAACATCAATTTAACGTGAAATGTTCACACATAACTCATTGGACATAATAATCAGATAAACAACAATACAATTATGCTATCACCTATTCATCACTTTTTGCACCTGTCAACAAAGTTGCTAGATCCCTTTAAACTTTTATTTGAATGCCATCATTTTACGTCATTAAAAAGGTTAATTTGACGTCATTAAAAAAGTTAATTTTAACAGTCAATGGGCTACATTTAATCCACGTGTTCGATACATTTGGCATTACCAACAGTGTGTTTAAATTGAACTTTGGGTTAAACAATAACAACAAGTTATAAGCATAATCTACAGATGCAAATTCCGGCCAATGTATATGGGATACTAGTGGCCAAGCGCGCACCACTCCGCGACGCCGTGCGTGCGCGCATAGGATCCTGTATGCAGTAATCGCTTGCGCTCTGAGTCTTTTTCGTTGAGCGAATTATCGCATAAACAGTGCTTACAAACATAATTGCGTGATTGACGCATCGAACAGTTTTCCCGTGATCGGGATTTAGAGCGCAATATGGATTTAGACTACAGAGAGATTGGAGATATTATTATATAAACCATGTTCCGATCTTCAGTAGATGAAATATTATATCGTCAGGTGAGAGTAAGTAAAGATGGGCGTTGAATTAATTTTTTTTGTGGCTAAATTGAGTTCTGCATATATATATACCATCTTGTAGGTCGGAGACTTATTATATACTGACTGCTGACATGAAAAGAGTTAAAAGAACATCAGGGGCTTAGCTAAGGTCTTTAAAGTGGGGAAAGTGAGGAAGGGGGGGGGGGGGGTTGGGGGTCAAATTCAACCTATTATAATAATATAAACATTAGCTCAGATACTATAAATATATACTCTACTGTGCTAATAAAGTGCTCATTTTAATGTACAAAACCCTTAAATAAAACCTTGATAACATAACTATACAGTCTACATGTGTCTGCGGGGTGTTTTACATTACGGCATACAACGTGCCAACTTTGTTCATTGTAAAAAATTAATGGTAGATTGCTAATCGGTATAATATAGGTCCTCATTCTTTGAAGCACCGCATTGTGAAATAATTTGTTCACAATCGAAATATAATAATCTGAATTAAAGGTTCAAGCCAATATAACGATTTGTGTCAAAAGCTTGTACTTTGAAAATTTAAACCGGCATTAGCGATCCATTTAGGCGTGTGATAATCTGGAGAGTCCCACGCACTGACGGTGTAGTTTTCACCAGTGTTGCATGTGGTGGCGGGTTTTCCGGAGCAATATGCGTAAAATGAACTCTTAACAAGCCAAATGTATCGCAGCTGTTTAATGGCCGATTGTATGACCGTGCAGTATGATGAAATGTATGCACCCAAGCACTGTACGGATTAATACTCTGGAGAAAATACATCTGCACGGACACTGTGTATTGATTACTTGCGATTTTACACAACCATCACTAGTCTTTAAGGGTTAACAATTCAGCCCATGTTGCACTTTTTGGTCCACACTGGAGTAAGAATGATCGGCTATTGAACGAATAGTGCAAGGGTATATATTTGATCCGATTAATAATTGCACGTGTCAAGGTCACAAGGCTAAACTTAAGGCGCCATTCTGATGTATTAATTTACATAATATATGGAGTATCTTAACTTAACATATATACGGGTCAAGATTTTTAGGATATAGTGTACAGATATAGATAGACAGATAGATAGATAGATCGATGGATAGATATATGAATTGATTGATTGAGTGAGCTAGTATATAATATTGTATAGATCAATATTTGCTTAGATATACAGATAGCTAGGATAGATTGATAAATAAATACATTAATTAATTAATAGATAGTGAGAGAGTGTGACAGATAAAAAGGAAAAAAAAAACAAGAGAAAATGTCAAACAAATTGAAACAAATTAATTCAAATATAGAAATTGAAATTAAAATAGAGGTACCTATTCGTAGAGTGACATAATAGAGACAATGTGTGGGAAGGAAGCAGATACAATAATAGGAAGAAAGAGTTGCAGAGGTATATATAAAAGAAGAGAGAGAGAGGTATAGAGAGAACGAGAAAGAGTTAGCAAAGAAAGACAAAAAGGGAGAAAGAAACGGAGTGATAGCAATTGGGGTTGAACGCGGTAGGCATTGAGACGGGATTCAGTCCGATACGGTCATGACGGTTATTATTTTGAGGCAATCGCGTGAAATCAAGCGCAGTGCCACAAAAGGGTCATATACACATAATTATTACAAAATAATACATCAGATTTGAAGAAAGAAACAATGGGAAAGGTCGAGGGGGTCCTGAGCAATGAACCGAATCGATAAAAACCCAAAGGTGACAAGAACTCTTGGTTACAACTAAACATCTAAACGTCAACGAAACAGCCAGAACGTTTGAACTTTATAACGTCCTTTTAGAATAGTTTTCTCATTTCTGACTGCGTGCAGGTCAACCTCAAACTAATGTCAATACTGAAATAAAGTTACCCTTTTCTGTTTGGATGTTAATACTTATGTTTTGCCAACCATCATGACGATTTTCATCATTCATTCTTGGACTTATTTAATACTTTCCCACAACTTGAAAAGAGTGTTTTAAATGAATAAAAGATAACAGGACACAGCATTCATGTTATTTGTCATCTTAGCATGCTAAATAATGTCAACTATAATCTTACATCCCCATTACCATAAAAGTGTCCGGAGTTCGAGCTCTATTCACGAACCCCTAAACAACCTAAACATGCAGCTCCACCATGCTCTAAACACGTATGGTTTCAAAGCCATGCATGTGTTGCCTCCTTTATTACTACACGGAACTTGTGATATTGATTTTGAATTCTAGAAAAGTCTATAATTTGGTTGTTGTTGCAAAAACATGTACAATATTGGAAAATACGATTTGAAACAATATGATTAACCACACACACACACACACACACACACACACATACGTGTTTACACGCACAAACATACACAAACACACATACACACATGCACGCACTCATACATAATCATAAAACACACACATTTACATGCACGCATACACAAACATTCATCAATTAAATATTACACACACACAGACACACACACAACTTTGGAACACTCTATCCATCATTCATTCATTCATCATCTCCGAGTCCTACTTATTTTTTTTTTTTCGTCCCGCAAACTCCCGCTAGCTATTGTATCGTAACCGAACTACATAGGCTTCCCAACATCCCAAATGGGACGTATAACGCGATTCATGTATTGACCGTTTATGGACGCTTGCTTTTGTATCGCCCCTCTCACCTGTTTTTAAAGTGTTCTGTAAGGTGACAATGGGAACCATTTACTTTCAAAGTGGCCGCCGACAGTCAATGGGTCTTCTCAAGAAATTATACAAGTGGGCAAAAAGCCAGTGAAGGGGAGGGGAGGGGGGGGGGGGGGGGGGTAGGGGTAAGAGTGTTTCTCGCTCCCATTTCTCCGGTGTGTAGTATTGTTGTTTTGTTAAAGGGAACTATCATCTTGTGATATTGGGTGGGGGGCTGGGAATTTGGATATTGCGCCGTTGAATGTTGAATATGGATGTAAATTGTTTGAATGTGAGCATGGTTATCTTTTTTTTTAACAGTTATTTACAATAATTACTGGGGGGAAAAATAGGAAAACAAAAACAATATCAGATCATGAAGATATAAAATAATGATTGTGATAAAGAGTTTTTTTAAACTCTCTATTACGTATAATCAACACTGTATAACAAGATGACGCATGCATTTTCTTTTTGTTTGTGTGTGTGTATGTGGGTGTGTGTGTGTGTGTACCTTCACTTAAAACAAAAAGTGTGTGAGTGTGTGTGTGTGTGTGTGTGCGTGTGTGTGTGTGTATGTATGTGCAAGGAGGTACTAGTCAAATCAAGGAGGTACTAGTCAATTGCTTTGATCATCTGACTATAACTGCATGATATGCATGTCAGGAAACCTGTCCTACGATTTAAAATGGAACGTATCCCAAAACATATTAATGTCATCCTTTGTAACAGGGTGAACGTTAAGGCTTTATACAACGGTAAACATAAACAAAAATAAAGTGTGATTTTGAGGCATCATATTATGACAAAACTTTCATAAATTAATATTTTGTATAAGAGAGAGAGAGAGAGAGAGGGGGGGGGGGGGGGGGGGGGCAGACAGAAAGGGGAGTGCAGGGGTAGAAAGTGGCTGAATGTAAAGGGAAAGGGGAACATAATTATACAGATTCCGTCTCCCCGACCGTTTATATATATCCCCCATAGCATTTTGCTCTTAGTGTATCAGTTAGATTGATGTATTAATATGTTGACTACGAGGTGTTGTAATTTCCATTGACCTAAGACGTGGCAAACAAGATTCCCGTAGGCGATGCGTTTACTAATTGAGAAGGATGGCGGGGCGGGGCGGGGTGTTGGTGATGCAGTGAATGTCTCAGTGGGATACGTGGGCGCCATTTATCAATGTATTCTGTAGTAACCCCTGGATGCGATTGTCTTTTGTATTTATTTCAATCTTAATTGATCATAAACTAAAACAAAATTCATTCAGATGAAAAGCAATCGTTGCATATGTTATGCTTGTCTAGTTTAAGCCCGAAACGCGTTTAAAGGGATCTAGTAACTTTGTTGACTTGTGCAAAAAGTGATGAGTGGTTGATACTATGTATATTGTTGTTATTTGATATTTCCACTTGGTGTTGTGTTAAATGGACGTTATATGGCCGAGTAATGAGCAAAAATGCAAAGTGATATTCACGAATTCATTGCACTCACTTTGTACACGGTTGTCGCGGTCCAGTGGATAATTTAACATCTGAACACTTCAATCGTAAATATCTTTTTAACGAAAGGGAAATTTGAAAAACCGAAACCTGTCCCATGCTTTTATTGTTAATGCGAATACAACAAGGTATGAGGGTTCGCTAGAATTCCAATTGGATTTTGAGGATTTGGACAATGTTACTCAGTCCCTTTAACGCTCAGTCCCTTTGGCTAGATAAGTAATGATGAGAGAAGAATGACAAACCAACCCGTATGTGACTCCCTTTTGTGGGCTATTATTTAAATATGCATGCATACTCTGCAAGTTCGCAGATAAATGTGGCAGTCAATTTGTAAATCCCTCCCCATTCAATCGCGTTTCGGGGGTTGTAAAATTAATACAGTCTATTATACAGTTATAAAATGATGATTTTGAAATAGGTATATAATCAATTGGCAAAGGAACATGGCGTATCATGAATTGACTATGTCCCTGTTTTTACCACATATATAGGTGTTGAAGGGGTTAAGACGATTAATATGATTAAAGGGCAATGAAACCCCAGCAAAATGTTGCTTTCATAGATTTGAAGAGATTAGGAGGAATAATCTCTGAAAGTTAGAGCAAAATCGGGCAAAAAACAAGAAAACTATGGCTCTTTGAAGATGTCCATTTATTCCTATGGGGAGCTCAAATTGGCAACGCACTCTGATAAGTGTGTGGACAACTCCCCATATGTTTTGTACACAAATGTTCCCATTTTTACAGTTTTCTTCATAGTCACATTTTTCCATTCCCCCAACTCATGATATGTTATGTATAAATGCATTCTACAAAACATATGTTGAACTCAAACGAAGGGTTCATATAAATTTTGAGAAAATTGAACAAAATTGAACTTTTGTGTAGAAAATGTATGGGGAGTAGTCCACAACTTTGCCAGAGTGCGTTGACAATTTGAGTCACTCGTAGAAATAAATGGCTCTATTCAAAAATCCATAGTTTTCTTATTTCTTGACCGATTGTGCCCAAATTTTCAGGGACTATTCATCCTATTTAGTGTGTTATAGTGCATACAACAATTTGTCTGGATTTCATTGTCCTTTAAAGTTTAACATCTTGGGGCCGCGTCTTGCTCGGAACGAATCGAGACATCCCTTTCTTGTCAGATATACTCTCACATGTGTTTGATAGCCCTCAGTTAAATCTGTGTTTGTTGCTTGATTCGAGCTCAGTGAATATTAAAGGGATCTAGTAACTTGTCATGTGCAAAAAGTGATGAATGGTTGTTGCAATGTATATTGTTGTTATCTGATATGTCCACAGGGTATTGTGTGAACATTTCAAGTCAAATGGTCGTTGCATGGCCGAGTAATGAGCAAAAATACAAAGTGATATTCACTAACTCACTGCACTCACTTTGTACACGGTTTCAAAACTCCAACGGAGTTTTTATTATCTGAACACTTCAATCGTACATATCTTTGTAATGAAAGGGAAATTTGAAAAACCGAAACCTGTCCCATGATTTTATTGTCAATACGAATACAACAAGGTATGAGGGAACCGCTAGAAATCAAATTGGATTTTTAGGATTTGGACAATGTTACTAAGTCCCTTTAACATGATGTTGTTGATGTTTTTGTTGTTGTTGTTTTTGTTGTTGTTGTTGTTGTTTGAATGATGTTGTTGTCGTTAGTCGTTACACTAGTTCTCAAATCGATGAAGATCCATAGTTATTCGGCAATTTATAATATGTTGAAAAAAATATTTTTTCCACGCTAAAACTATAATTGAAGAGCAATTTAAACTAGGTAAAAATCAATACAATTGATTTGATATGCGTTAATGATTTGCGTCCGATGCGCAAAGTTGTGAAATAGTTCGTATTATATTATATCATGTATCCTGAAAATGACAAAAGCTTCCTTTTCTGTGACAGGACGACTATGGACCTAAAAAGGGCGTTTCCATACCGCACTCATTCTTCCCTATTATATAAAATAGAATTGGGACATTTTGTTGTTTCTCGCACGAATGAATGTGATGTATTATTCAAGTTGAATATATAAAAAAAAAGTAAAAAACGAAAGAAAAAAAAAATCACCGAGGTAGTAAAATGGTTCAGACAATACAAAATGGAGGTATACAGTTAATGGAAATATGGAAGGGACAGACAATGGGGAAACCGAGGGGGGAAAAAAGAATGTAACACCCACACACAATGTAGATTATCCATGCATCGTCCCGTCCTGCAGCGATACCGTCACTGAATTACCACCGCTGCAATTGCGACTCCTCCCCGCACTTGCCCGGCGTGTTTCGTTGTTGCTATCATAACATTGCGCGATTGCGATACACCTCGAATGCTTTTCGTGCAGCATTCATTATAGCACACCCGATTGTGACAGTCATACCGGTACTTACATTTAAAGGGATGTTTAGTTATAATTTAGGTTTAGAAGGTGCTTATTACTTATTTTAAATGGTAAAAATGGTAAAAATGAAAATGATATATGAATATGAATATGATTGGTCTAGTAGGAATACAGCTTATTCAAGATTAGAATTATACCAAAATATAATCAACGACTGACATGTCACCAAAACCTACACAATTATACTGGGAATCTCATCAAATTCGACTGGTGACAGGACAGTCCCTTGCGTGTATATTTGTGAAAGTATTTTCATCAACATCTTTCTAATTTTAAAAAAATGTCTGAACAAAGTCTCGATATCATTATGCATAATCAGGATTTCATGTTATACTATATGTGAAAGAATCCTGCAGAAAAATGTAAAACTTGAAAATTAGATTATCTCTGTTTTTTTTAAAGAAATTATATTCCCCCTTGAAATGTAAACATTTTATTTCAATTATAGAAACCACGTTTTCCCCGTCATAGGCCAGTTTAATCACGATTCCATGGATCTTCAACATTTCAATGTATAATTCATTGTATTGCTCTTATGTTTTTAGATAAATTTTTATTATGGTACCTTGTTTTAAGTTTAATTTTGTATTTATGTAAATAATGTTATTACTTGTGTTAATTTGTTTTACTGTAATTGTGTGTATAACTTGCTGACAACAGCCAGACGGCTGATGGCAAGTTTGTATAACGCGTTTAAATAAATAAAGCAAACAAACAAACAAACAAACAATTAAACAGACCCTTTTAAAAATCACACATCCAGGTATTCTGTCCTTTAAAATGTTTACACAATGAGATCAGTCTTATTTCAGTACGCTCTGCAAATAGTTGAAACATAATCGTAGGAGTGAGAAAGCGAAAAATGATATTGAAGATGAATAGACATAATTGTATGTAGCATGAGGGAAACTAAATATAAGAAATATTGACCATGAAAGAGAGACAGTGTAAGATAGAAAGAGAGAGAGGGAGAGAAGGGGAGTGTTAAAGGGATCTAGTAACATTGTCCAAATCCTCAGAATTTACTTGGAACTTTCATACCTTGTTGTATTCGTATTAACAATAAAAGCATGGGACAGGTTTTGGTTTTGTGTACTTCCATTTCGTTAAAAAGATATTTACGATTGTATTGTATTATTTTTTTAACTATCCACTGGATATCATATAGTCATAACCGTGCACTATTGTCAGTGCAATGAGTTTGTGAATATCACTTTGCATTTTCGCTCATTACTCGGCCATATAACATCCATTTTAACGTGAATTGTTCACACAATACCCAGTGGACATATCAGATCACAACAATACGCATTATATCATCCACATAATATCACCTTTTGCACATGTCAGCAAAGTTACTAGATCCCTTTAAGGGTAAGAAAGAAATCATAGTTGAGGAATTGGGTCAGAACTAATAAGTCGCGGCCCGCCCTGCCACCTTTCACACCCATTATCGCCCTTCCAAATGTTTCATTATCAATAACGAACAGCCGAATCCTTGGTGAGACACGTTTGTGTTTCGCTTTTCCAGTATGTGCCCTTTCATCACAAACAAAAATATTTTTTTGTTCCTTCATTGAAAAACATTTTCTATCCTTTTTGTAGACAAACTGGTGTAAGATTTTAAATATTTTTTTCTGTGGAAAAACTGCACATGACATCATTGTATTATTTCTGCACCGTAATGCATACTCGGCAATACATTATTATGTAGTTCTAATAGGACTTTTTTATAGGCATGGTGGTCCTATATAGTGTAGCAATGTGTAGTGAACTGAAGCTAATATAATGCGTATTTGCAATGACATTCGATATTCTAATGGCATACTTTTATAATATCAACGGCTTACATTTTCAACACACAGGATGCAATACAACTTTAAAACAAATAACATTTCTGGCATAATCCTGACACGATTATGTTACATACAGTAATTATTACCTGCATGTGAAACATTATATTACACAATCATTACTCGTTTTTTATTGTGTACATAATTTCATAAAATCATCAGCACAATTCATTATGTCAACTCCATTATCGTTTACCAATGCACGGAGAATTAGATAAGCAAACAACACACTTGCACACATTCTTTTTTTTTACATTATTTGTTCTAGTCTGTCGTGTCTATTTATTTTCATCTACATAAACCAACATCTCGCCCCGATTCATACTTCTCGGCTCAGTCAATATTTCCCCTGCACGTATGGCGTGCATTTTGGTCAATATAACTGTAATCTTGAATAGTTATCAAGATCAAAGTTTACTGACTGAAATTACATCGATTGAATAAAAAAATAAAAAGTTCCTAAACATAAGTTCCGGGAGCGATTCATCCGTTGCATTTGCTTCATAAAACCCTAAAAAATAACACTAACCATATCCCTATAATACCCCTAACCCTAACCCTAACTATAAACCTAACGTTAGCATTCACTCTCACGATAGCATGGCGATAAATTAAACCCTCGGAACTATTTTCGTCGGGGCAAATGTTGTGTCACCAAACAAGTGAAATATCCATATAACTTTCGAATCGTTGACAGATATTGACTAATCAGAGGGGTGACATTCGAGATGGCCAATATCTGTCCTGAATAAATACATCGCTATATAAATAAAACGCTTGTAAAATTATGTAAAATATTGATGAGCACTTCCCTATATCCTGGATCGATTTAGGGTAATACCAAGATTCGATTAACATCGACGAATGTTATACATTCGGTCATAATACAACTCGAATTCCAGCACTTCTGATTGGTCGAGACAAAACAATAACCCTCTACATGTTGAACGTTGCAAAAGGTAACTGAATTTGAAACTCACACACCGATCATGTCGATTAACGTATTTTGGCACTGAATGCGCGTCATAGTGGCACGCGTCCCACCCCACCACCATTCTCACCTTTACCTTCCCACTTTTTTGTTCTCTCTATATCAACATAGACTACATGCCCTAGAGCTAACCAAAATATTTGTTCTTCTCTTAAACAGGTGTCTATATTTGTATCAACTTTAATGCCATCTTTAAATATTTGACTGAAATCAATTTGCTCTCAGCTAATCTGTTGATACTTCTCCCCGCTCTCCGTTGATTTATCGGTTTGTTTTGTTCCGATACAAGACGCACGAATCGCCCGGTGTTGATTCTTGCGTCTGAGTATATATTTTGATAAAATATTGCCCGTGTTGGTTCAGCCGTATTGTTCCATATATTGAGCAAACTCTACCTTCATATAGTTCATATCATGCAGAAAAAGGGGAGCGGGGCCGCACAATTTATTTATTCTTCGAGTTTGTAAATGTGTCAAAAAGTCAACTACATTAAAATGAGTACATATCAAACACAGACTCAACGGTCGAACACAATACCAATAGTTTCAATATGTAATCATATGTATCATTTCAGTATTACACATGCACTTGCACGTGTTTGTATTCAACTACTAAGTACATGCACATGAAACTAAATCACTAAAACATTGTTCATGAATTCTCACTTCACCTAGCTTTAACGACTCGATTCATATAAAATATATAGGCATGATAGGTGGGACTTCGTATATCCTTTAAACCGGGCATGATCATGTACATTATAATTTTAAAAAACGTAATAAAAGTAAGGTATGGTTCCATGGTAACAATCTTAACTTCATTAGATGACTTTGCAATGTTTGCATAAATGAACAACATATCAAATTCGATCACAGTCTGGTTTGGAGGGAAGTAAATCACGCGCATTCGTTTAAAGTTGAGCATGATATCCCCTTTAATGTTTTAGAGTCGTAAAATTAACGAAACTATATAGATGAATGAACATAAATAATGCATATTGATTTCCAATCGCCAGTCAACAACAAAATAAACGAGTACAAATACAATACTTATCGTATATAGTCAATATTACAACCTACCACGTTTAAATATATTTGGTTATATTTGATCGAGTTCTTTAGATTCTCTCTACACTCCGCAATAGGAAAGTTGGAGTAGCGTTCACGCAATAATATCGAAATGCCTTTAATTGTATTGATGGATATCATGTTTATTATTGTTTGTCCGCAGTATTAACGCAAAATATATGTGTCTATATCGAGAACAAAACAACATAGCTTGTGAAAGTTCCTACGCTGTATTGAATTTAAAATCAGCCCTGCTTCATTTTTTTTTTCTGTAAACAATTCCAAGCAAATGCCCAACAAAATACCAACGTTGTCTTTAATTCACGATCAAATATTTTCAATATTTCAGTTTTGTTCCTCTACAATACAGATATACCACCCGCTTACCTCCAACTTTAACCCTGCATGTGCTCATTTGATTTTGTTTAATGGTATTATGATCATTATCAAAAAGAAATACAAAATCATAAAGCTGGTGACATGGCCTTTAATTAATTTTCATAATCATTTCTTTTCATTCGCACCCTCGCCTTTTCTTCAGCACCAACCACCCGTTGAACGAAAAGAAAAAAAGGCACACGAAAACAAAAAATATTATAAAAATAGGAGAATAATTCCTGGCAAGATTGACAGCTTTCCAGTTGGTCGGGCGGCCATGGTGTGAGTGAGCACCGAGCGCCAATGTCTTCTCTTCATCCAAGGTCGGCCGACAAGGTCTGGTGGGCCTTTACAGCTCTGGTCCTCACAAATCGCTCGCTTCGCTTGCAGCGACACAATCGTCTCTATATGGATTACATTATTTCCATTTTACTAGTTTCTATTTTCTTCTATTTAATTTAATACCAGTATACCTGCGCCTTGTATAGTATTATGATCGTGTATTTGCGTTCATAAATAGGTACGTTAAAGGGAGATATTACTGTACTGCATGCATTGCAAGTATTAAATTCGATAAAATTTAACTTTCGAAATGCCCTCGAATGAGACCCACACCCTCTAAATCATAGAGATAACAACTACATTTCTATTCAATGACACAATCGTCTCTTATATTACATTCTGATTATCTCCAGTTTTCTATTTCTTCTATAACCAGTTAGATGTACGTAAATACACAACCCCTGCTATATAGTCGTGTGTACGAGTTCATAAATAGGTATTGGTTCGTTAAATGGAGATATTATTGTTCTACATGACAAGTATTTTATTCAATGAGATTAGTAAGAATAAACCGCCCATTTTATTTCCAATGACACGATTTGATTATTCCCGTTTACAAACTTATATTTGCTATTACATGTTCCTTTTATGATCGTGTATTTGCTTTCATAAAGAGGTTTTCATTAACGACCTACATGCATATCAACATGAATGTTGAAATTCTTTAGAACAAGACCCTCAAAATCGTAATCAAAACATATTTCCGATACGACTCCTGTCGATATATTTCATTATTTTGATTTACGACGTTATCTTTATTTACTCTGTGAATGTGTTCGTTTGTTTCCATATACAGCAAAACCTGCCTATAGCAGCCAACCTGCCTATAGCGACCACCAAGAACAAGAGAGATCCCCTATGGAACATGTCTATAGAGGTCCCCTGTCTACAGTGGCCAATGCACTCTTCTTGTTTCCTTCAGTTTGTCACTGTATAGACAGATTTGACTGTGTCTCTTGTTTTACTCAATTACAATCAAGAACTAAAACGGGACCACCAGGCAAAGAACAACACATTATTATATGTTTTGGTACCGTTTTGTGATATCAAATAGATACCCAACTTTTTGCAAAGGGTTGTGTAATTCATAAACAAAGCAATTAATTTCCACCCCTTACGGAACCACTGCTATTTCCTGGTTCCATACGGGCCAACCATTTGCGAGTGCGCCAATGCTATTCACGCGTACGTTTGTAAACAATAGATTCCCGGGCGATTCGTTCGCTCTGCACACATTGGAATTCACCGCACGCATCGCAGTCTTCGCAATTCAGACCGCATGAACGCATGCTTTAGAATGGTGATGCGTTTTCAATTTTTTTTTTTCTTTCTGGAAACATATTTGTGTGAACTTGTTGATGGAATGGAATACTAAAGATGTTACCTTTCTTTAATAAGAATATTATTTTTGGATGGTGGTACAATACAATCAACGTTACTCCCAGTTTATCTCCTTCTCCTCTGATGATTTTCATTTTCATGTATTTACTTCCTATTTTACTTCTTATATGTATGTGAATAGCTATTGAGGAGTGTAAGAAAATAAATGATTGGTCCAAGAATATTCTCTAATGAAATTCTAGCAAGTTCTAGATATTATGCTAGCGGTGGTGTTTGAAAAAGGTTTTAGACATTTAAAGTGAGCCATTTTACTTTGTCAAATTCAACCAAAATCACTTGGAACTTTAACATTTTCGCGTGTACCTTGATGTCTGACTAGTGGTATATACAGTAGTATGAAATGGGTTTTCATTTTCAAATATCTCCCTATTTTTAAAAGATATTATATGATTGAATGGAAAGCCTTCCAGGTCGCTTTTCGATTGTAGTCAAAATTAATGGTCAGTACGTGATACAATCTGACGTGCATTTTCAATTTTTTACCAAGTATACCCGGTGATATTTGTTTTAATGCAATTATCACAAAACATTCAGAAGAATCTTACTATGATATTGGTATATGATTGAGGTCTCAAGTACAACTTTTGTAACAAATCTTATGAACTTAGTGGATAACGTAAAGCTGCTTGGAAATAAATGTTATTGTTTAAAGGGATAGTTGAGTTCTGGTAAAGAGAGTACAGTTTTGGTCAAACTGAATTCTAGTAACCAAAACCTGCACCATTACATTACAAACTGATAGTTATAACTCCACCATGCTCGAAAGGAATACAAAATTACAAATGACTAAGTAAAAAGCCCGTTATCATTCAAAAGGAGCCGTTAAAATTCAAGAGGGCGCTCTCTAAACACTCATCGGCTTCAACCATTTAAAATAAAATATTGTGCGTGTGATGTATTGTTGAAATAGTGATTATATAAAGAGATAATCAACAATTATTTGAAAACCTCTTTTGTAAAGGTTTGAAAAGGGGAAGCATTAAAACAAAAATTTACGGCTGGTTCAAAATTATCGAATAATTGTGGGGCCCCACATTACAGATGGTTATGTTATTGGATATTTCAGCCATTTCTGAACCGAATTTGATCAAATAAAGTTTATTCTGTTATTAAAATTGTATGCTCTTTTGAATTTGACACTCAGTTTTTCATTATCTCACAACAAAATTATTTTGTGTAGCGCCCTCTATACCAAAATTCAACTATCTCTTTAATTACACACAGTGGTATATTATTCAATTGTATCTCAGTTAAGTTCTACGTGGTTATAGTATAACCCCGTAGAATTATGAAAATTACTGAAACGTTGCGTTCGTGTGCATGAATTCAGTAAAACCAAAATGTTTATTAAATCTTCTGCTTTTGTAAAACGAGAACACGTATAGAAAAGTACTGTATCCCCCCCCCCCCCCCCCCCAAAAAAAAGCCATGTAATAAACCACGAAAATCTTCGTAAAAAGTAAGTGAACCAAAAGGCACATACTATCCTATACAACAAGGTGTTTTGAGATAAGTATCATAAAGCTGACCAGACGTATTTTCTGTCACGCTGAAAAGCCGTTCTCGGGTTTCATTCGGCATGCATGTTCGGTGACTGCACTATTCGGTCGTGCTTCGTATTCTGCCGGTTGCGATGCCTTCCACAGCCTGCCGTATGTTCTCATTTCTCTGCTCCGACTCCCAGGCTCAACCGAGAGGAAAAAAGAAGATAAAAGTGTTTTTCTTTTCTTTTTTAAAACTGTAAATCCTCAATCCACTGGCAGACTGGTATTACATGTTTCAGGGGGCGACCTTTACTGGTAATTGTATACGCTGGTTCAACTTCAAATCCGGGGCCTATAAGAGATTACAAGAGAGCCATTGGTTGTAAGTTACAACGAGTACTCGCTACCATGTTTTTTTTTTGTTATCCCAATCCGTATACACCCATTCCTCTTAGCACATGAATACACCAGTTCTAACCATGTCACGTCTAAGGTATTTGGGGGTAGATGGCGATGTGAAGGGGGGGGGGGTGCAAGCCGGAGGGGGCAACCCCTATATCACCCGTTTGTGAACTCCAAAACCCCAGACTCTTCTGTATAACGTTTCCATGACATTCGTTCGGGCGACAATTCTCCGATATTATGCTATATTTTCATGAACCATCAAAGATGTATATCCCTAAGCAGAACCTAAACCTCGATACTATAACCCTAACCCTAATCATATATACATCTAACTAAATCTAACCTAATCTTAGCCTAACCCTATATAGCCATAAGTAATTTGCATTAATGTATACATAATACATTCAAGATATTGTGACAATTAACCATTGGAGTGATTGTCACGGTGACTGCAGTCTTTATGTGAATTTAATTTAAAAACTTACATTTTTGGTTCATGTGCCCCCCCCCCCCCCCCCTCCCCTCAACAATTTGGCTCAACGAGCATGTGACAAGGAAACGCTATCACAATATTCTCCCGGTCTGGTCTGTAGACATATCACCACTACGCCAGTGATTTACTTATATCACGTGATAGGTCAAGTATCGCAATGTTGCAGTGGTTTTGTAGTGGCGCTTTCAATGGAAATGCCCCCCCCCCCCAACCCGGCCCCCACCATGCCCACCTCCCGACCCGGGTATGCCACTAATGGGTCACGTGATAGATACAGTACCATACGCCAGAAGTGGGGCTTGGATGATGGGTGATTTCAGTGGAAATCCCGCGACCACGTCAGAATATGGAGAAAACGGATTAATGTGATGTCGCTCCGTGCGTGAGTCCCGGGCGCCGTCTTTAATTTTAGGGGGGAAACGATAGAGCGAAAGCATGAGATTGAGAAGTAAAACTGCGTCACGGCAATAAGCTGGGGGTGGGGGTGGGGGCATGAGGGTGTGTGCCCCCTAAGTAAATGAGTACCCCCCTTCATTGTCGCCCCCCCCCCCCCCCCATATAGCGTGTGAAGCAAAGTATAAATGTACATATTACATCATTACTTAAATGTTTTGACACAGGCACCTCCCCCCCCCCCCCCCCCCTTCCCCCACATTATAGGAAACATTTGCCCTGGTACCCCACGTCTAGGTTAAAGACGTGGTTGGGATGAGGTAGTATATTAATACCTTTAGGTTTGTGTGTACTTTGCATGCGACAGGCCGTGTACCCGTGGCGGTTTTTTTTTATATAGCTATATACAACATCGACTGGTCATATACTTGATTATAAAGTCAATACATTTTGATGACTGATCCGGGGTATACAAGTGAAATTTGTTTTCGGAATGACCCATGAACAAACTTTCCCTCTGGCTGAATACTGCCTTATTTTGAGCACTCCTGTCACGTGGTCATGAGATCACATGACATCCTGATATCACATGACCCCCTGATTGAGGCAATTCTTAGCTGTATAGCCCAATAGCATGTAATTGGTATAATAGTGCTCCCGACTGGTAGGAAGGCTTTAAAGGGATCTAGTAACATTGTCAACAAAACTCAAGAACGTACTGCTTGGAACTCTAGCGGATGACACATACCTCAATATAGGATCGTATTTCCAATAGAACCACGAAACAGCTTTTGGCTTTCCAAATTGTTTCCTTTATAAAGATGTGTATGATTAAAGTGTTCAGATATATAATTATCTACTGGATAAATATAACTGTGTACAAAGTCAGTGAAATGGGCTAGCAAAAATCACTTAGCATTTCGCTCATTATCAGTCACATGACATTCATTTACCATGGAATTTTCACGCATCACTCGGTTGTCATACATATTACAGAAATACACATTTTCATCAACCATTTGCCATTTTGCACAAGTTATGTCATACAAAGTTATTAGATCCCAAAAAGAGAACAAAATAGGCAATATTTTTGATCATCTTGCGTAGATTTCAGGCTTCCAAACAGTTCTCAAGTCAGTTCCTAAAACTATACAGTCATTTAATATACATTTTAATTTGAACAAGTGCACCGACAAGTACACTAACACAAACAAAATCATATAATAAGGGAACTTACTATACATGACACAAGAACTTTTAACTTAATACAAATTAATAAATATAGCTTGATGTTTTGCACATGCAGTCTTATGTTATGAAGTTGTATGATTCAAGAGGTAAAAATGTGCATGGACGGATATGCCAGGGTTGTGAGAAATATAACAAGCATTAAAGAGCACGGACAACGACGTACAACTAAGAAAAGAAGAATAACAAAAACACACACAAAAAGTTAAATTGTAAGAAAGAGAAAAAGTGGGAATTATAAGAGTCAAAACGTTAAAAAGTACACAAGATGAGGGGATAGGGCAAAGGAGATCATTTGTATCAATGACCTGGTAATATGGACATTAAAGTGAATGAATCATCCGTGAAAAAGAACATAAAAGGCAAACAAGCCGCCTAGTCATGATTGTGAAACCAATGAAATATATATAGTGTTCATAAAAGACAAACAAGTCACACTGCGATATCGTTATAATAAGATGAGTCTTGCTTGCTCTGGCTTCGTTACAGAGGGTTTCCCCGATTGTGTTAATAATTATGTTAGAAATAGCGTGAATCATTTCATGTAAGAGGGTGCTAAAATGTATGCCCCGTGTAATAATTCGCGTGGTCGTCTTACTCTTTATCTGCCTCTTTCTCTCTATATTTCTTTTCCTTTCGTTTACATTTAAATTCCTCTCTGTCTCTTTCTCTATATCTCTTTGTCTCTATGTTTATTTTCCTTTCGTTTATATTCCAATTCCTCTCTGTCCCTTTCTCTCTATGTTTATTTTCCTTTCGTTTATATTCCAATTCCTCTCTGTCCCTTTCTATCTATGTTTCTTTTCCTTTCGTTTATATTTAAATTCCTCTCTGTCTCTTTCTCTCTATCTCTTTCTCTCTATGTTTATTTTCCTTTCGTTTGTATTTCAATTCCTCTCTGTCCCTTTCTCTCTATCTCTTTCTCTCTATGTTTATTTTCCTTTCGTTTATATTTCAATTCCTCCCTGTCCCTTTCTCTCTATCTCTTTCTCCCTAGATGTTTCTTTTCCTTTCGTTTATATTCCAATTCCTGTCTGTCCCTTTCTCTCTATCTCTTTCTGTCGATCTCCTTCTCTCTAGATGTTTCTTTTCCTTTCGTTTATATTTCAATTCCTCTCTGTCCCTTTCTCTCTATGTTTCTATTCCTTTCGTTTATATTTCAACTCCTCTCTGTCTCTTTCTCTCTATCTTTTTCTCCATATGTTTCTTTTCCTTTCGTTGGTATTTCAATTCCTCTCTGTCTCTTTCTCTATATCTCTGTATCTCTATATTTCATTTCCTTTCGTTTGTATTTCAATTCCTCTCTGTCTCTTTCTCTATATCTATTTCTCTCTATATTTATTTTACTTTCGTTTATATTTCAATTCCACTCTGTCCCTTTCTCTATATCTCTTTCTCTCTATGTTGCTTGTCCTTTATTTTATATTTCAAATCCTCCCTGTCCCTTTCTCTATAATTATCTCTATCTCTATTATGTTTCTTTCCCTTTCTCTATATCTCTTTCTCTCTATGTTACTTTTTCTTTGCGTTTATAATTCCTCTCTGTCTCTTTCTCTATATATGTTTCTTTATATTTCAATTCCTCTCTTTCTCTTTCTCTATATCTCTGTATCTCTAAATTTCATTTCCTTTCGTTTGTATTTCAAATCCTCCCTGTCCCTTTCTCTCGTTCTCTTGTCGTTCCTCTATCCTTTTATTTATGTTTTATCTTCTATCTCTATCTATATCTTTCCCTTTCAGTTTATAGACTTCCTCTCGGCAGGAACGTTAACCTTTTCTCTAAATAGGCTTATATCTAATTAGATGTAAACTATGGTTTCACATGGAGTTCTATACGCAGTTCTATAAACCGAGTGGAAATTGTTAGTCCGTTTTTAGATACAATTCCTATTATATTATTTGAAAAGCGCGCGCGCAATATATAGCTGCAAATTCCATTTTCCGTTCTTTTTTTTAGCCCTCCAGTGGCTTATGAAAACAACATAATTGTTTTCTGTATTTGTTTATAAAGATCTAATGATTGTGTGTATTAGTACGACGGTCTAATTAGTAATATGCCATGTTGATGTTTTCAAATGCATGTGACTGTCTGTTAATTTAAAGGGATAGTTGAGTTTTTGGTATAGAGAGCGCTACACAAAATAATTTGTTTGTGATATAATGAAAAACTGAGTGTCAAATTTGAAAGAGCATACAATTTTAATGACGAATAAACTTTATTTGATTAAAATCGGTTCAGAAACGGCTGAAATATCCATAAACATAACCATTTGTAATAATTGTGGGGCCCCACAAATATTCAATAATTGTATCCAACCATTAAACATTTTTTTAAAATGCTTCCTCTTTTCAAACATTTACAAAAGAGGTTTTTAAATGGTTGTTGATTATCTCTCTGTCTAATTACTATTTCAACAAAACATCACATGCACAATATTTTAAATGGTTGAAACCAATGAGTTTTTAGAGAGCACCCTCTTGAGTTTTAACGGCTATTTTTGAATGATAACAGGCTTTTACTTAGTCGTTTGTAATTTGTTATTCCTTTCAAGCATGGTGGAGTTATAACTATTAGTTTGTAATTTAATGGTGCAGGTTTTGGTTACTAAAATTCAGTTTGACCAAAACTGCACTCTCTTTACCAAAACTCAACTATCCCTTTAATACATTTTTTTTTTTAAATACAAACAAACGCTTACAATGACTCTATAGTGTACTGCTTACCCTCAAATGCAGTCTTATTTTCTCTTATTTAGCGTATAACTAGCTAAAGTTGGATTCATACGGTAGCACACATCATTTCTGTTAAAATATCTGAAACACTAGATTTCCGATGATTGTTTTTAATATACATATATATATCGGTAAAGTTGTATTGTGAGATTGTTGGTAAATAACGAGTTTTGATCGTTGTATAAAGAACGATCTAGTGCTCGCTAGTCAAAACAATTCTTATTGACTTAGATTATTATTTGTGTAAGTGTAATGCCGTAACTGTTACAATTGTTTTACAGTAGTTGTTGAATGTTTGTTTTCATAATAATATAATACACTGACAAACAACACCCAAAGCACCATGTTCAAACAATACACAGATCGGATGCAGCCATCTAAACATAATATTGACTTTTTGTTTGGATGTAAATATGAAAAATAAATAGATTCAGACTCAGATTTCGCTGATTTTTTTTTCTTTCGTTCTTTACTTCGCAAATCGGATGTGCAAAGAAAAGCAAACACAGTGTGTGCGGTATGCGAAGTTGAGGGCGCTTCTTCGGTCACCGTTGTAGCGGCAGCACCAAGCACTCTACCGGGATAGGTTCGGCCGAGAAGCATCGCCGTCCTCCGTTGTTTGCTTTGCACGCAGCTCTACCATCAATCTGCCGTGACTGACGGGTCTATCTGTATGCATAGGCTAATATCAAACCCCCGGCTCATGAATTATGCAGCAAACGAATAAAATACGCCATATCATGGATTTTCTAGCAGTATCATGTGGTTAGCCGAAACAATAATACGCAGATTGTATTATCTTACAGGAGAACTTGATTGTGGAAAAGATAATCAGTATATATATATTTTGACATGACACAAATGCCCATGATCCCTAACATAATATTTAAAAAAACGAACAATCTTATTATAACTAAAGCTAAATTAATAAATAAATAATGATAAATCGAATCACTTCTCTTCTGGTAAATTCGTAATTAATAACATTTTGTGTTCGTTTCGTTTTTTGCGCATTTATATTATTTATTCAAAATAATCAACAAAGGCCGCTTTACATGACAAAAACAGGTTCTGCTCTAAACAAAATGCCAGTCATGTAAGAACGTCACCAATCAAAGTTAAAAAACAAAAAAATTAGCGTGTAAAAATTCCACTTCTCATTTGTTTGTTCCCAAAGAGAGTCTATTCCCTTTCCCCTCTATACATCATAATACGCAATACACCACGCACACGAAATATATTCGCTTTTCTATAATTATGTCACCTTTCTTTATCTCATCGGAAATATCTCATTTAACTCTGTCTTTATCACGCTCCTTTTCATCCAGTAATTCACCCTTACAATTATCATTCCTTTCTTTTGCGTTATCATATCCTATCTTCCTTTTCATGTATTCTTTGTTGTTCTTTTTTTCTTTCTCACTCACCTTTATACGTAAAAAGGCGAGACGTGACCCGAGGGAAAAGGAAGAAGGAGGGGGGGGGGGGGGTGCATGGTTGGGGATAGTTAGGGTGGGGAGGGGGAGCGGCGACCAACCCATTTTAAAGATAATAATTATACCGTTCTCATTTTGCAAGCCAATATTCTTAAGTTGCATGAGAGACAATTGGCATACGTAGCCTACATTATAAGAAGATTATAGGACTTGGAAACTGTATACCCATTTCGAACGTGCATTCGTTATCAATTTGACATTTGAAATGGCGCCAACTATATAGATGTACGTATATAAGTTTACCCATGTGGTCCTTGGAATCTTTTACTAAACTTGGAGATACAGTCAAACCTGTCTTAGTGGCCACCTGTCTATAGCAGCCAACCTGTCTATAGTGGCCACTAAACACGATCCCCTGCAGAGAAAAACAGTGGAATGATCCTGTCTCCAGAGGTCAACTGTCTACAGTGGCCAATTTTCTTACTTCCATTCGGCGGTCACTATACACAGGTCTGACTGTACCTGCAAAAGGTGGACGCTATAGTATACCTTTAATTATCCACGTGATATGGTTCCTGTTTACGCCCCTGTCATTGTGTTGTAATCGATTTTAAGTAGGCCGGGGCTCTTTTGAGACCTGTGGAACCCCCTTTTCTCCTTTTTCTTCTTTGAATAATAGGGATCACACAGCGAACAGCGAGTTTTAAAACCGGGTATAGGAGTCCGCCATATTATAACGTGAACAATAACACAAAATTATGATGGAATTATTACACACAAGAATTATACACAAGAATGTTTATCTATTACTCAAGTGTTATCATAAGTTTACACTTTAATACTATGGGAATAACTTTGAGTCAGACCCAAAATATTTGATCGTTTTGACATAAAATCTGTGAGTGTTTATTGCAATTAATATGATTCATTCTGTCAAATTTTAGAACCCAACAAAAAGTAACAAAACAAATATTCAGAATCTGTAAAAAAAAAAATTGTATATAGGTATAAATATTAGGCATGACTGTGTCTGTGTTGATCAATAATCTACACACATCATTCGTAATATATAGCACTTGCTTATGCAGTAAAATTCAATTTAGCATTATTATTGTACATATAGTTCAATATGATTGTACATATAAGAATAAATATGATATATATTATAACATCATTAAACATACGTATTTTGAGTCCACCCTACGACAAGTATTAGTTGTCATAACAATGGCATAACATTTATCAATATTATATTCAAAATGTTGTTTTCCTTCCGTCTCTCTTTGTTTTCACTCGTTTCCCCAAATTCAATCTAGAGTTTAGAACCAGGTTAATAAAATAACATATTATTGTATCTCGATATATAATTATGGTTGTTCGAATATCATTATGGCATCTAATACTATTCTATCCATCAATATACCCCTCTGCTTGGCGTTGCTCGTGTCTCTTCTCACTTTTATATTGTTTTCCTCTACAGTCCAGGATCTCCCGTTATAAACCGCTCAATACAAAAGAGGGGGGGGGGGGGGAGGGGGGGGGGAGGGGGGGGGGGGGTGGAGGGCAAAAAAGGCCCTTCACAGGTGTGACAAAAAGAGGGCTAAAGAGCAGCGCATTTTCACACAACGGTGCTATTCATGCTATTGTAGTGGAGTTGAGATGGGTTTAGTGGCGGTATAGAAAGCGGCCGGGCTTGCAAGCCAGACACGTGTTTTAATTAGCCGCATACATCTATATTACGAGACCGTCAACATAACAGTCAGATATGTATAGAGATAAAGGGACAGACATGGGGTAAGATATAGAGAGAGAGGGGAGAAGGGGGGGAGGGATGATTTAGAGGGGTGTCCCAAAGCGTTTAAGGCAATAAGAGATTGGAGATTTACAAAAAAAATGGGGTTTTATCCTCTCGCATTGTGTTTTATTGAAGGTGTATAATACGGGCTCTCAAAATAGGCGAGTTGAATGCCGTGATCACAGCCTTTGATGAATGAAGAAGACTACAAAATGAGGATTTACTCATCTTCAAGTTGTTATCTACTTGTCGAGCTCGGAGGCAAGAATTTAGGGAGAAAAACGGACGGGAGCAAAACAAGACATTTTTAAAGTGACTCATGCTTCGTATATAGTTGGCATAAAGATATCCCTAAATGGCACTACAATAATAAAGCTCATTCAAGCATGGATGATTGTTAGTGGGAGATATGTGAAAAGAGAAGAAAATAATTGTTTTTAAATCTTATTTTGTATTAAAGTGTATATGTGTGTGAATGTGTACATAATTTTAGTATGTTAGTCTGTTGTTATATATGATATATATTGTGTGTGTGTCCGTGTGTATGTAAAATTGCAGGGTCGTGACAGTTAGTATAATATATTTCAACAATCGCTTTTATTTCTAGTCATACACTGATCGTGCGCGTATACACACTATCTTAATGTATGTGTGTGTGTTTGTGTGTGTGTTTGTGTGTGTGCGTATGTGTGTGTGTGTCTGTGTGTGTGTACTTGCTTCTTTTTCATCGCATATCAGCTAATATCTTGGTAAATGCCAGACAAAATCAGCTTCAGTAACTTGTTTTACCTCCATTGATGTTAAAATGAAGACATTGATTAATCATTCCTATTTTTTCAAAACAAATATATGAGATTTTTTCTCAAATTGTCTAAGATTTTTTGTAAAAATAACAATTACCTATGGAAGTCCAGGAATTGGAGAAATGTTATGACAACAGCAAAAGGGTTCGACAAGAGGCATACTTCTTATCATCCTCTCCCTCTATTATGGGGACTGTAAATATAGTTCGGGACACTTTTATATTTAGCAATAGCAACTTATTTATTTCAAGGTCAAAATTGAATCAAGTCTACTATAATTATAAAAAGGGAATATTTTTAAATAACACGATTCGATATCCGCCCTTTATCAGAATCATTTCATCCTGACAGTGACAGGATAAAGCAGTCGAACGGATAAACATTCGAGTGTATCGAGTCGTGAATGGCATAAAAGATTCCCACCTAATGGTATTTTGATATGATTTTTTTTTGTGAATAATAAATGGTGTTTTTGGAGAAAAAAAAAATTGCGATTCTGATTGGATTGTGCGACTGCATGTTGAGCAATATACTATTCAATTCATATACATGTTTTACTACAGATTTGTGTATGTGTATATACCTCCGTGCAGTATAATATTCTCCAGTAATCCATGTAGGTAATATTTATATTATAATTTTTAAAGATATGATTAGTTCATATTCATGTTCAAGTTTATTATGGCAGAATTGTTTTTCTGTATTCCAGATTCTAATATTTTTAAATATCCCAAATACCCCTATATATCGGCCATCCAAAATCACCCGATTTGTGTAGAAGTTATATTTCCAACGTTAATAATCATAACATTGATTATACACTTTAAACACTTTATTTTACAGTAAACTATAAATAAAAAATGTGTACAAAATATAAAAACTATCTCGAAATTTGAGCGTATTATGTTGCGTATAATCCTATACAGTCTTATTATTGAACGAACCTCCAGTATAACATATTGTTCATAAATAATAAAATAAAATACACATTATAAAATACACATTTTTTAACTGGCAACTTCAAGTTGGTCTCATACTTCCGAGAACTTGATTACTAGTACTTGTTAGTTCATAGATTGTAATTAAAGACCATAAAACAACACCATTGTAATAAACTATTGGGTATAAAATGTACATAATTATTATTATAAAAAAAGGATTTATATCTAAGTTCGAGCTTTTTTTCTACCATAAGTTAAAATACTATACAGACCTACTACCTACATTATTGTATTGAATAATATAATAATCGAAGCTCGCTTTCAAAATACATGTGTGATTGGCAGTTGAAGTTGTTCAATGGGATAAGAAAAAAAAAGAGTGACTCGACAAGAGTGGTGTATTATAATGGGTGGTCCGTGTGGCGGATTGCTCCATAGACCCATACGTCATATAGAGCGAAAAGCCAGTATGCACGTGATTTGCTAACCCACTCCGGCGGGGGCGGGGCGTATTAATAATTAGCGCAGCTAGCGCGGGGTGTGTTGACTCGGTATACAAGCTAGCATTTAGCAAACTTCACTCCACACTCATTCTTCACTTATTGGGGTATACAGTACTGTATTTGGTTGGTCTAGGCTAGCTAGCTAGCTCCTCTCTTACTCCGACACTTTGAATACAACTCTTTGCCGTGGCGTACAGGCTTTTACAAACTCTCTGGCCTCACTTAGTGTTTTCTTTTCCGGCGTATTTGGTTGGTGTCTCACTGTATACTGACACTTTGCATACAACTCTTTGCACCGTCAACACGCTCTCACGCCATCAGCTGGAGACTGTGAATATATATACTTACTCTGCCAGATATACACACAAACAAACACTGTCGACTCGATCTCTCTCCTTTGCAACCGTGAAGTCTTGTCGTGGTTATTTGAAAGTGACCAACGAATACTTACTTGGTGAAGTATTCATATTTTCTTTCCAAGTTCGTCCTACCCAGCCGCCACCGTGGATTTCAAGGAGGAACCCCTGCCCAACTCGGCAATGATCTCGCCGAAGCCTGGCTACCCGGCGACGTCGCCGGTCAGCATGAATTCGATGACGATGACGAGTATGCCCGGCATGGCCAGCATGACGTCGATGAACAGCTACGTGAACCCGATGACGACGGGCATGACCGGTGGGATGACGGGTGGGATGTCGCACGCCAGCATGTCGAGCATGACGCCGGGCATGGGCATGAACAGCGCCGGGATGGGCGGCATGGGCATGAACGCGATGGGCGGTATGAACACCATGGGCTCGATCAACAGCATGAACTCCATGGGCGCCATGAACAACCCTGCCGCCATGTCGATGCGGTACGCCCAGGCGCAGGCGGCCAACTCCATCGACCGCATCCGCGCCGACAAGACCTACCGACGCTCCTACACCCATGCCAAGCCGCCCTACTCCTACATCTCGCTCATCACTATGGCCATCCAGCAATCTCCACAGAAGATGGTCACCCTCAGCGACATCTACCAGTTTATCATGGACTTGTTCCCGTTCTACCGCCAGAACCAGCAGCGGTGGCAGAACTCGATTCGCCACAGCCTCTCTTTCAATGACTGTTTCGTGAAGGTCCCGCGGACTCCTGATCGACCGGGGAAGGGCAGCTTCTGGACCCTCCATCCCGATGCGGGCAACATGTTCGAGAACGGGTGCTATCTACGACGACAGAAGCGGTTCAAATGTCCGAAGAAAGAGGCTCAGCGCCTGGCGCAGAAAGCTAACGGAGAGGACGGGCAGCTCGAGAACGGAGACGGCAGGGGCTCGACACCCGTGTCGCACTCCACGCCACCCGAGGCGGTGACATCGACCGAGCAACTCACCACGCAGAGCCAGCAACTAGACCACCCGCAACAGGTCCCGACTCCGCAACACCAACATCACCAGTCCGCTCCGCTGCACAAGATGGAGAACCACCAGCTCTCGCCGCCGCACAGCATGACCAGCTACGCGAACCCCTCTCGTCCCATCGCCTACCCCGGTACCGCCCCGACCATGGGTATGTCGGGGATGGGTGGCATGCATCCCATGCTAAGCCAACATCCCTCGTTCGCGCACTCGCATCCATTCTCCATCAATAGCATCATCTCTCCCGAACATAAACTGGACATGAAGGCTTACGAGGCCATGGGGTATGCGCCCTCGGGGTATAACTCGATGCCGGGCATGCAGGCGCAGACGGCGAGGCAGACGATAGACTACAACTCCCACATGGGGCACGGCGAGGCGACCTACAGTCAGCTCACGACGGCTCAAGCGAACCATGCTATGTGAGAATAATCTGGTATGTGACTAGACTCACGCTAAACTGACACTTATTCAATTTTTCTATTCAAACTTATAATCATCTCGTAAGAAAATTTGAACCTCTTTTGTGATAGAAATGTTTTTATAGAGACTATTTGGAACATGATATTTTGCAGGTTATATTTGCAATCCATGGATTTGTTTTAAACCTCGACTAATCGATGAAAGGTCATCGGGTTTTATTATGTCGAGGTTCATCTATGTATTCGATGTCGCGATCGTAAGACTTTATCTACTTCTATCAATATTTTGTTTTTTTAAACTTTTGACAATCAGAACAACCGTGCAAACTGAGGTATCATGATAACATGATGATGCTGCAAGAGAGCTTTTACCTTGTCGCATAATTACGTGACGTAACACATTGTTAATTTATTCCAATGAATGTAATATATTTGTAATTCTGAAATCGTATGATATGTTTTTGTTGTTGGCATAAATTACATGTCACCTTGGTTGTTTCGCTTGATTTCACAGTAACTAATTTGTTCGTATTTATTTATTTCATAATCAGTATGTTCTTAGTATTAGGTAATGTATAAACTTTCATGATACATTTCTGCATTTAAACGTTATTATTGTTAATCAGATAGACCAAAGGGATGTATAAATATCAAAATGTTCCATCTGCGTGGAATAATCGATTTTTGTATAAACAAGCCTCGAAATATGTGATTTTCGTTTCCTTTAAAACGATTTAATTTTGATAATGTTCGATGAATCATGTGCAATTCCGCATGCAGTCAGCTGGAAGGGTTTTCAAGACGGGAAATATGGTATAATATAGTCAATAATAATGTATTCGTAGTTGTTAATTATCTCTTCTGTGTAGACCAAAACGGTGTTTCACCCAAGTGCCAAAAGCTGTCGTTGAAATTGAAAACACATCTCTCTATCCGTTTCATGATTTAAAATTGTAATGTATGTCTTTCTTGTAAGTATTCATAGATATTAAATGTATTCATAGGTTTACGCCATGTACGATATTCAGTTTTCATTTTGATACAAACATGTTTTTTTTTTTTTGTAATACGTCGCCGATAATACTTCCACAGTTATCAAGAAAACAAATTCCAAAATTAAATTATTTAAACGTTTATTTTATTCAAATTACAATGTTATTTTCACTGTTGCCAAAGATTACGGATCACTTTAAAATTTATTGCTATTAGAGAACAAAATAATATGTTCACGTTGCACAACTCTCGTTTGTAAATTTGTGTGTAAAATATTCGTTATTATTCTCCATGATTTTGTCGCATGTTATTATTTTTTTTTTCTCAATTGAAATGAAGTCGAGCGAACAATCAAAAAAGCAAAACCGCCAAGAAACGTGTTTCTATATGATCGGTTCTTCAATAAACCGCTGAAAGATATTTCCAGAATCTCCTGATGTCTATTTTTTACTCAATAAGTTAATAGTTCTATTTGAACCTTTTCCTTATGATTGTATATTTGGACGAGTGAATGCTTGATGAAATCCGGAATGATGGTTTCGATATTATACTTAATACCAAATGGTTAAATTTTAATGTTTGAAAATAACTTTACTGTCCGATATTTGTTAAAATGAAGTCTATCGCGGATATAATAATAGTGCACCTTTATTTAAACTATAATATAACCAATAATACTATAATTCAAAATTGCACTTTCGTCAAAGTGTCGATCTTCACAAACATACAGAATCGAGCTTTTGCATTAAAATGTACCCATTACATTGCACGAACTTAAATATCATTTAAGCCACATCAATACCTCATTAAATTATTTCCGATATTCAGATTAATGCAATTTAATATGACATGTGATATACATGTACGCACCAAGGCTAAATGATTGTCTGATGGCAATTACCGTCAAGGTTAACAACTTCACGCTACACGGACACTATTATCTGAACCACGCCGTGCATTGAGATAGGGAGACAAAAAAAAACCCAACGCAATGGTATTGTTTTTCACAATTTCAATGATAAATTATGTATTTCTACCCCTAAAAGACGATATAGGAATATTACAGACATATTTATCCCGCCAAGGGTTTATTTTATGAATGATTCTAGTATAACTGAAACGATGGTGATGTGATGTGATGTGATGTGATGTGGTGTGGTGTGGTTTGGTGTGGTGTGGTGTGGTGTGGTGTGGTGTGGTGTGGTGTGGTGTGGTGTGGTGTGGTGTGGTGTGGTGTGGTGTGGTGTGGTGTGGTGTGGTGTGGTGTGGTGTGGTGTGGTGTGGTGTGGTGTGGTGTGGTGTGGTGTGGTGTGGTGTGGTGTGGTGTGGTGCGGTGCGGTGCGGTGCGGTGCGGTGCGGTGCGGTGCGGTGCGGTGCGGTGCGGTGCGGTGCGGTGTGGTGTGGTGTGGTGTGGTGTGGTGTGGTGTGGTAATGTGCATAGTGTTGCAGAAAGAGATACAATCAATTGTAAGTTGCAATTCATTGTAACTCAGATCACGTGTTTTAGATGCTCAAATCTGATTGGTTGAATCGCGTACATTTTCTGACTTACAAATAATTGTAACTTACAATCGATTGTATCTCTTTCTGCAATGGGGACGTGATGTGATAAATGCGATATTATGCGGTGCAATATGTTTTTGTTATCAAATGTGAAATGATGAGAATTTCAGTAATATGAGGCATGTGGTGTGATATACAATTAAACTCATTCTAAAGCAGAATGAAATAAAGACTTTTCATGAATGTTCATACATTTAGCAAGTGTAAGAAGATTTGTGATGCAATGGAATGTGAAATTATTTGAACTGAAGCTGTGTATAATAACTATGGCAGATCCGCAGATGGTGCTTTGGAGTGGTGCAATATAAAATTAGCGTTTTATTCTAGGCAGAGATAACTCAAACATATCTCAACCTCTGATTCTGATTTTGTAATATTCAGTAACTTCAGTAACTTAGTAACATTGTCCAAATCCTCAAAATCAAATTTGAATTCTAGCGGGTCCCTCATACCTTGTTGTATTCGTATTAACAATAAAATCATGGGACAGGTTTCGGTTTTTTCAAATTTCCCTTTCGTTACAAAGATATGTACGATTGAAGTGTTCAGATAATAAATTATCCGTTGAATTTTTGAAACCGTGTACAATGTGAGTGCAGTGAGTTAGTGAATATCACTTTACATTTTTACTCATTACTCGGCCATGCAACGTCCATTTGACTTGAAATTTTCACACAATACCCTGTGGACATATTAGATAACAACAATATACATTGCATCAACCATTCATCACAAAAAATACCACGTTCACTTCAAGTATGTTCACGAGCCAAATAGTCATATCCGTTTAATGTTATACAAATTAATAACACCCCTATACTTCTAGCAGTTTAAAACAAAAGCATATGAGAATTCAAATAAAGTTTTTCAACGAATCATAAACAAAGACATCTCTGGTTTTAAAAATATGCATAATTCAATATTATTGATCAACTATACTTGCACGCGATTGCGTGATTTACTATTTAAAAAAAGATATACCTGCTTCTCAATACTGGTATTGGTAACAAAGAATGCCGCAAAATCATCAGAGAATTTAAATTAATAAAAGCAATGTGATCTTGTTTTCATTTGTGCCTATTCATTGTTCATACGCTTATATAACTCTAGAACGCAAAACATCATTATGCTTTTATTATTGTCATTGCTTGTGTAGGCACTACATAGCCTGGGTTGATGACCTTATAACTCTGCATGTTAATTCTTTTATCTAGTTTCTTTCTATACACTAATCCGCCATTTAAACTTTAATGTTCGTCATTTCAATTAAGAGCTAGGTGGCTAATTGCAGCATAATAGATCCACCGGGGTCTTTTCAAATTAATCAAAGGAAAAGTCCGTCAAAAAAGTCTATAGGTTTTGTCCCGCTACTGAAAGGGCGGCCAGAAATAAAAGAAGAAAGGGCACACAAGCTGTGGTTCTCCTTCCTTGTATTATCCACTGTTGTCTAAGAAAAGAGGATCGCTAAGTCGCGCTTAATCCTTAGAGATAATCCGCTTAATCCCTCTAAATAGAGGCCAAACCAAAGCACCGGCGCTGCGTGTGTTTGATTGGGATGTAAAAATCTGAAAAGTCAACTGTTGGCAAGCAGGTATAACAGAGAAGGCCACCGAAAGGAATGTAATGTCTTTTAAAGAATATATTAAGAGAGACAGAGAGAATTTAATACTTTAACACGAATACAAAAGATGTCAAAAATCAGTAAAGTCAATTGTTGACGAGTTATAAAGGACGCGAAAGAGAGAGAGAATTTGATGTCCATAATGTTTCCAAATAAATTAAAGAGAGGGAATTTTAAATCCTTAAATTGTAATCCTTTTAAATATATAAGTGGGATTATCAGTTTAATGACTGTACAAGGTAATTCAAGTTTGCTTTGATTTGTTTATCTCTAAAAAAATAAGTTAAAAGATAACATTGAATGTCTATTAATTACAAAAGATACATTAATGTCTTATTGCGAATTCAAAAGAGAGACAAATCTGCAATGTGGAATAATTTTGAGAAATAAACGTAATTTATCATTATAATTACGTGAACATACATTCTTGACAGTCATCGGCTCCCCCGCTTGGAGGTTTGTATTAGTGATTTTTTAAACAATACTCTTCTATACTCATTCCAGGAACGTCCTTTTTTATGTTAAAATATATATATACATGATGGCATTCCAAATTGTCCTAGAAATTATCCGTAGTGTATAATATGTCATAATAATGATTGAATAGTTTTATTTATAATAATTTCCTTTAATTAATCGGGTTATCCTATATACTAAATATACAAGTTATATACGAGTTATCCTACTAAATATACACGTTATTATTTACAAAAGAAACACTATGGTGTTGATATTAAAGGGATCTAGTAACTTTGTTGACAAGTGCAAAAAGTGATACGTGGTCATGGTGGTTGATAAAATGTGTATTGGTGTTATCTGATATGGCCAGAAAATAATGTGTACAAATTTCAAGTTAATTGGATGTTATTTGGCAGAGATGTGAGTGAAAATGCAAAGTGATATTCACTTACTCATTGCACTTACTTTGTACACGGCTGAAAGGTCCTGTAGATAATTTCATAGCTGAACACTTCAATCGTAAATATCTTTTGAACGAAATGGAAATTTGAAAAAAACGGAAACCTGTCCCATGCTTTTATTGTTAATACGAATAAAACCAGGTATGAGGGAACCGCCTGAATTCCAATTGGATTTTGAGGATTTGGACAATGTTACTAAGTCCCTTTAAATGAATATTGACGTGTCACCTATAGCTCGCACGATTAAACATTGATTCATGATACTGCTAAATTATGAATGTTATCAAAATGAAAATACATTAGTAACTAAATAATAAGTACATGATTGACAATTATTGTATCAATCAAATTCATCAGCATGGTTGTTTAACTTTCCATTTCGTTAATTAGTGATTAGTTTATACTCACGACGTATCATTTTAGTGGGAGTTATAATATTTTTTAAAAGCGTGTGCACTCGCTCATGACTTGTCCACAAAAAACTAAACACGCGTACATGATTGTTTGTTTGTTTGTTTTATTTATTCAAACACGGAAAAAACAACTCTCTATCATGGCGTCTGGCTTTTTTTCAGCAAGTCCGTACTACACAAAATCACAGTAAAACAAATTAACAAATAACATTATTAACAGAAATATAAGTTTAAACTTACAATCATTAGCAATACAAAATAAATAAAAAGACTTATCTGAAAACATAAGTGCAATACAATGAAATATACATAGAAGTGCGGAGTCTATGATAATTGTGGGAAAACCTGGTTGATATTCAAATAATTGGTTAGTGGTTACATTGTAGGAATTAACTTTTTGTGTGTGTTTATGAATGTCCTTGTTTTGTTTTGTTGTATTGTGCTTTGTTTTGGGGACAGGTACGCCTAAAATAACACACGGTGCTAGAAACATTTTGTAAATGATAATGTGATGCGAGTCAGAAAAGGGAGATGCAAATATCACGGAGGACTATATTATATCGGATCATCTTCGCGAGATTTGTCTTGTATAATATAGGTTTATCCCTTATCCCTGTTTCCGTAATGAGAGTCACTATAATTATCAGCCATGCTGAATAAAATGTAACTGATCGCCAACAATTTGAGTGGAGCACCTATATAACGCTAGTAATAAACAAGATGCAGGCCCGTTGTCGAACAGCGGCATACATTGAGCCGCTATCCAGCCCGCTTCTTCCCCGGTGCCGCGCTAGTGACGGCCTAGCTGCTATGCATGCCCTGCGGAGATCAAGCGGGTTGGGTATCTCCGCACCGGCTCGAGTCGCCACTCCAACCCCGCCAGGAAACGGGACCAGGTAGAGCCCCCACTCCACAAGACTTACCTTATCTTTATAGCTACTCCATATTTATAACAGCTACTCACCACGCCCCGGGAAAACATCCTCTTCAGCAACCCCCTGTTGAAATTGCCATAAATATCCATTCTAAATGTAGTGGGAAGGGAAGGGAAAGGGGTTGGGGGGGGGGGGGGGGGATGGGGGGGGGGGGGGGGGGGGGGGGATGGGGAGGATGTTATAGTATTATAGTAATGTATACGGGAGTTTACCCGTTTAATCCAGGGGAAAATATCTCGACAACCATTGTAAAAATGTAATGAATATCCATTTTAGATCCAGCGCATATATATATATAGGGATAGAGCTAAAAATTGTATTATATAGCAATGACAATAATGTTCGGATGTTAATGATAATGGTCATACCTTATGCCTTAGCAGGGGGAGGGGGGGGGGGGGGGGTGTGAGGGTGACATCTAAACAGTCACCTGTTAAAATTGCCGTAAATATCCATTGTGAATTTAGTAGAAGGATGTGGTTGTACGTTGAAATGCAAATTGAATTTCGCCTTTCTCGAATCAGGAACAAAAATAATGTCTCATCAACAACCTTAAATGCCTAAATTGTAATAAATAACTATTTTAAAATAACTTGAAGGGGGGAGGGGGTATTTGTTTACCATAATTATAGCAATTGGAATGGACTTTCACCTCTCCCATCCCGGGGAAACATCTGAACAGCCTCTTTTTAAATTAACCATACACATTTTAGAGGGGGAACGGCAGCATTGTATATAGAGACTGCATAATTGTAGAATGGGTCTCGTTGCATTTCGCCATGCTAAATCCGATATATGATATAGTATAGTCGGCTTGTTAAGAATCAGTGCTGGCATTTGGTATTTCCGGCTGCTATGTTGGAGCTCTGATAATATGATAATTCGTAATTCAATACGTATACGGTGTCAGTTTGTAATATTAACGCATAATTCGTCCATATAATACATATCAGTGTGCAAGCAGTATTATAATTTTCAGTCGCACCAATTTCTGCAGTAATTGTAGAAACGACTGCGGATTAAATGATGGGATTTATGCAATTGATATTTTTCACCTGTGATAGTGGATAATTAAGCGCGTTAATGATACTATGTCTAATGTTAATGACTAATAAAGCGATGGTGATTTAGTTGCTGACTTTACTTGTATTGATTTTTTTAGACATAATCTGATTGGTAAACATAACATGATGATGATACCTAATTAGTTTTATCATCAAAATAACAATAATGATCATCATTATTGAAAAATGAAATAGATTTAAAGGATGATATGAAAGGGGTTGAGATAAAGCAGGAAGAGAAACAAATATGAGAGCAGATTTCAAGCTGATATGATACCAAATTAATTATGATTGCAGTCCATAAATAAGAATCTTCAAGCAAGAATGTGATATGCTGAAAATGAACTTTGGATAAAACATGAGGGCGCTGTTTATCTTTGATTGCAGATATTCACACATAATTTATGTAGCAGCATAATTTTATTGTTGCATTTAACAACAGTATTCATTATTATTTCATAACTTTTGTTTATCTTTATATAGTAACCTGAACATAAGTATGTTTGTGCGCGCACGTGTGTGTGTGTGTGTGTGTGTGTGTGTGTGTGTGTGTGTGTGTGTTTGTTTGTTTGTTTGTTTGTATGTGTGTTTGCATTTTGTACATAATTATTTGTGAGTGTGTTCCAATGTTAACAGATATGCGTGGCCGTATGGTTAAAATATTATATTAATCTTTTCATCCTAGCTAGTAATATAAAGTTTGTTAAAAAAAATTGTGTTCTCCATAATATTAAACTATACCTTTGTAACCAATTTCGTCGTTCATTCCGCCATGTTATATACGGAGTATTAGCAACATACGCACGGATATTCAAAAATGATTGCCCTTGTTTTATAGCTATTTCTAGAGTGGTATACATGTAGTTATTTTTTTTGTTGTTGCGAACTTCGATCTTTCTTATTAGAATCTTTAATTTTCCTCTCCCATACCGACCATCGGATAAGACGAAGGGGCTTTAACCCCGCATGATTATAGCTAGCGTGATAAAAACACGAGGTTAGGCCCTATAAACCAGCAGTAAAAACGGACCACAATGGTGTCATCATCGCCACGACTGTGATAACGCGAATAGAGTCATCAAGTTTTAAGTCGGAGATAAGACAGGTAGTAAACGACCCAGAGAATACCCAAAAAATATGAACTTTATCCGGTGACCAAACGCTAATCGATGTAATAGGTTACCTATTGAAGGAACGGGGCCAGGCCTAATGCTGTGATGTAGGCGCTTAAAACCGGTGATAAGATTTTTAAAGGTTTCTTTCGTGTTTATGGGACTAATATTGCGCGCTAAAAATAAAAAATAAATTACAGTGGATAGATGGGGATCTATAATAATTATGAACATGATAAGAAATTACAAATTATAACCTTACCTATAATTTCCACTGAATGAAAAGTATTATTCATTAAATGATAACGACAACTGCAATTGTGAATTTGAATTTCCCGCCTTCAAACGCTATTATGGTATTCGATGAGTTTTTGATTTTGTTTTTTTTTTCGTGAAAAGGGGGTTGAATTATGATTTTGTAAAAATAAAAGATTCACACATTTCGTCCATGTATTAATTCATACAAAATAACTTGTTACTGAATATAATTATCTGCATTGCAACATGTTGACAATTTGAGTGTTTTACTTTAGAGTTCTCGCTCACATATACCCTTTAACGATGTGATGTAGCCGCTTAGTATACCAGTGATGAGTAGATATACAAGATATTAGCAACAGAGTTAATGAGACTGTACAATGCAGACCACGGGGAAATTGTGTCCCCCAATCTAGAATTCGGAGAGATAAAAAGAATATTTCGCCATGAATAGTTATCCACATCAGATATGTTGTACTTAAAAATACCATAGCAAGTAGACAAGATCGCAATAATTTATGTAATATCGAGTTATTAAAACAAAACTTGTAAAATTAAGGCTTACCGATTTCAGGATATTAAAGAGATCTAGTAACTTTGTTTACATGTGCAAAAACTGACGATCAGTTTATAAAACGTGTATTTCTGTGATCTGATAATTATGTCAACCATATATATAAGCATGCTATAGGTGATATGCTAACATTTCAGGGAAAATGTGTGTCATATGAGCAAGTAATGAGCAATAATACAAAGTGATATTCATTAAACGTTGACTTTGTACGCATTTGAAATTCTTCCGTAGATAATTATAAATTACACTTCACTTCAATCATACATATCATTATAACAAAAGAGAAATTTGGAAAACCGAAACATGTCCCATGTTTCTATTGATAATACAACGAGTTATGTGTGAAGTACGTTTTTATCGAATTTGACCAAGGAGGTACTAGGCTAGTACCTCCTTGATTTGACAGTGTTATTAGATCCCTTTAACATCTGAAAAAGTTCAAGATTTAACCATCCCCTGTCAGTACCTTATCCTTCTGTTTAGAAACGTTGTATGAAGATAGTTTAAGTGAAGATACAAAGTTATCGTTAATATTATACACGTCCATCAAAAACAAGATGGCGGATTCTCAACCTTGACCTTGACAGAGTCACGTGTCAAGGTAGGCAAATACTCCTGCATCTTGATAACAACAAAATATGTATTTGATCTTGCGCAAAATAAACCATGAAACGACAATTTATGATCCTGAATTTGTCTCTTGAGGACAGGGAAACACGAATAATCTTTACACGTCCATCAAAAACAAGATGGCGGATTCTCACCCTTGACCTTAATTGTCACGTGTGCTGTTCGGCAAATGCTTTTCTGACCACACACATTATACATGCAGACATTGGGAATAAATACATATTTGATATTGTACGAAATAAACTAGTTAACATATTCTGAATCGTGACCTAAATTAGATGGGGGGAAAACGAATAATGGATTATCACGTCCATCAAAAACAAGATGGCGGATTATCAACCTTGACCTTCATGGTCACGAGTGCTGTTTGGCAAATTTGTTTTTGACCGCAGACATTGCATGTATAAAACAGAGGGTAAGAAATATGTATTTAATCTTGTGAAACGAAAAAAACAAAAACAGTCAACTGCAATATTATCCTGGATCGTGACCTAAATTTCATGTAGATAGGGAAAACGAATAATGGCTACACGTCCATCAAAAAACAAGATGGCGGATTCTCACCCTTGACCTTCAAGTCACGTGACGAGTGCTAGCTTGTTTGTCGAATTATTTTCTGACCACACACTATACATATTACATGTAAAAAGTGGGAAAGAAATATGTATTTGATCTTGGTGCAAAACAAACTTACAAGGGTTGGGGGATTGCGCAGCCAGGGGAATGCTATAGGCAAACAACCCCAGTCATGGACGAATTTGACAAACATTTCGACCACCTTGAAACGGATGAAAACTGAGGAAGAAAAACAAAACTTGGGCCCCTATGAACTAATATTTTGCCTTCCCTCTTCCCCCTCTGTTTGTAAATATAATCAATGGGGAAGAGTGTAACACATGCAACCTGCATACAAAAAGAAGATGCACACACATTTAAATCGCAGTTGCGATGTACGTGCTCCGAATCACAAGCATGTCTATATCATTTTTGTATAATTGTATACGTATATTATAATAAATGTATGTATCGAAATCAAAATTACTTTCCTGATATTCTCAAATATTCCGTGTTTTTAAAAATATTTATTTATGTTTTATTTCGGTGGGGTTTTCGTTATGTTTCTAGTTTAATGTTTCCATGATAATTTATATAAAAATATTTTGTATGCATATTTTGCAGAGTTTTGTATTTTGTCTCACGGGGGATATAATGTCTCTTTATATAATTATCTATTCCATCTAACAATATTTCTATATTTTCTTTATATTATTATCAAATTCAAGACGATGTCGCATAATATTTGTACATTTTCACTGGTGGAAATAACATCATTACTATGTTTAATGTGTGATTTATAGATAGGTATTGTAACTGATGTCATGTTTTCATTAATCAAACAAAATTGTCAAGTTTTAAGATGAAAAAAACACGAATTAGATTAATGGGAGTCTTTATAAGAAGTACTTCTTATATTCCAAAGTCAAAATAGAAGATCTTTTTTCACGTGGTATGTATAGAATGTTCTCTTCACAGTTTAATTTATCTCATTATATTTCCTCCTGTATACATGTATACAATCTCACTACTTTTTTTGTCAATGAATAAACTTTATTCAATCTACCCCTTGATTACGGTAATATGGTGGGCTATATGGGATTTCAGAATCTCTAAAAGAACGGGTTAAAACTGGCTGTATATAATTGTGACCGACCTTTTTTGAAAAAATCGAATGCATTATGTGTTGTTTTTTTTTTCAACACGCACCAACGAAATACGTTTTATACTTCTGCTTGCTCGCATTTAGAACTGCACCGATTTGTAGTTATATTATGTTTCCTTTATTAGATTGCTGATTGTAACCCTTTCAGCGCCAATTCCGCATATTTATACCGTAATATCTACACAGCCAAACACCTGTGATATGTTGAGCGTTATATATAAATAGTGCCCAAGCTGGAAAAAGACAGACGGAAGCAGACTTCTAAAAAGGTATTATATACACTGCTGCATCAGCGGTAGATAGATTTTTTAGAAGATTGCCAACGTAAAGCGACAGAGGCCGTGGTGCAAAGGGTGCAGCAGGACGGTGCAGCAGCCGTCGGCTCGCTCCTTCGCGCTCACCCCGCACCTCTCGGGGGACTATCCGACCAGCGTTCGTAGCCGACATACATTTTTCATAACCTCCCTCCTCCGTGGATATAATGTGTATAAACCACTCGCAAATAAATATGTAAAACGGGTCTCAGCTCCAGACGTCCTGCTATCAACCATTCATTGCCTTTTTAAAAGCAAGATTTAAAGACAAAAAAACAGAAAGGGGTAAAGTTGTCATAATTTTGGCGTTTAATGTATGCGCAAATTAAGAACGGCTGTAAGGGCTCTAGTCTTAGGCATCGAACGTCAACGTAGTTTAATGAAAGGATGCACTTGCAAAGAAAGTAGGCACCCCCCCCCCCCCCCCCCCCCCTCCAGAAATTCTGAGCGTTTGCTGTAAAGGGCAGATTATTCGGAATCATTTTGACTTTAGGTTGACATTTCACCTGATATTGATAATCACGGACATAATCAAACACCTAGCATGGGGAGTCAGCAAGAAAACTTAATTATATACCATTTATAATGATACCATACAATTATCATGTTCATTAGCACACTGACTTATATTACTACTTTTCTTACTACTGCTACTATACTACTACCACTACTACTACTACTACTACTACTGCTACTACTGCTACTACTGCTACTACTGCTGCTACTGCTGCTACTGCTGCTACTGCTGCTACTGCTGCTACTGCTGCTACTGCTGCTACTGCTACTACTACTACTACTACTACTACTACTACTACTACTACTACTACTACTACTATACTACTACTACTACTACTACTACTACTACTACTACTATTACTATTACTACTACTACTACTACTACTACTACTACTACTACTTCTACTACTTCTACTACTTCTACTACTACTACCACCAGTACAACTACTCATCATATTACAAATGTACTAACTACAATGTTTAACTATTATTTTAACAACAAATTATGATTATTAAATGTTTTCTTTCTGCGCCTTAGTTGTAACGTGTATTATGTACATTATGTGATTCAAATTGGTATACAATTGTCGAGTGCTCATCTTTCCACTCTTGCATATGCACGCGATTCGTACAGATGCAGCACTGTGATGTAC
>JBAMJV010013607.1:0-55801 GCA_037951105.1 Echinarachnius parma | reverse complement strand
TTCTTACAATGAAGTCTCAATGCGCATACTTATATAATAGAAAAGAGAGATAAATAGAAGAGTATTTGAGCAAAAATTAAATAATTAAAAGTTACAGTTCATTAACAAAGCATTTAAACTAGCTTGAAATTGTTGCTCTATATCAGATTGTTCTAACATTAAAAAGGAAGTTTGTTCCAGAACATAGGTGCAGCAAACTGGAAAGACCATATGTCTTGGTTTTAACAGAATATTGAACTAAAAGATTCTTTGAACTTGAAATATAAATAACAGTTATTATTATTATTAAGATGAAGTCTGTATGACCTCTGTAAACAGTTGTGTTTCTCATCTGTCTGTGAGAAGGATAACAAATAATGCTGTCAATGAAATAGAATTGACCCGCCATTATAAAGTACTTTAAACCCTCCATTCTTAATTTTGGAAGTGAATATAGATTAAGTGCTGCTAAACAACTTATCATCAAGTGAAAAATCAACAAATTATATGTTTTTTGCTGCATTTTTCTGTGTGTTAGTTTGTCCGTGCATGATTTATTTGTATTTGTGTACATTTGAGTTTGTCTGTTAATTTTGTCTAAAAAGCTGTTAGTGTATAAGATCCTGAGGGAAATACATGTATATTATATATATCTATTGTTTTTTATGAGTATGACATTTTATTTGCCCTTTCTTTTGTGTGATAAATTAAAGACAAAACAAAAATTACTAGAAAAAGAGGAGTGCCCTACCATTTTAGAGTACTTTAAAAACTGCATTCTTGTTTTGCAATTAAATGTTGATGTTTCTTAACTACTTATCAATAAAAATAGAAATTTAAGAAAATAATTTGCTGTTTATTTAAGATGTATATATGTGTATGATCTGTATACAAAAATTGTGACTATATCACCATTGTTGTACTTATAATGTTTTTGTACTTGAGGGTGTGTTTTTTGTTCAAAGAAAGAAATTGACAAGAAAAAATGACTGGCATAGCATTACAACTGGACGACTGTTTATTTACTTACATGTGTATGAATTTAAAGTTTTTGCACTTGTGTTTCTCTTTTTCTTTTCCTTTTTAAATTATTTTTACTTCGATGAATAAAAGAAAGGAAGGAGCTGTCAAGATAGGAGAAATGACCTGCCATTACAAAGTGCTTTAAACCTCACGGCCATCATGCCTCTTTAGTAGTTGGCAAGTGAATATCCACCCTGCATAACTGGTGCTAATCATAATGAAAGGCTCAACAAACGATGTTAGATGCTCCCATGTGGCAAAGTCACCGCGCAATCAGGGCGTCATTATTCTTCCGCAATATTTGATTTCATAAACAGCGCGGCCGGCCGTGCGCTTCCAGCCTGTGGGCCCTGTTGCGCCCGGCATTCACGGACGCATCTGGCCGATTCATCCCCCGCGGGCCGGCGCGGCGGAATGAAAAGGAAAAGAAAAGGCATCGCTTGGTTTCAATATGGCATCTACTAAGAAGTCATTGATCACGGCACAAAGAGGGCTCATTAAGCGACCATTTGCATTGCGACTTAACCAAATGTTACCCCGCGCATGCAGCAATGCCTCCAAAGGCCTATCGGTGACTACATACAAAACAGCTTGTGGGCGATAGTTTCACAAGGGTTCCGTAATGAAGATGTATTTGTGTCATTGAATTATCGAGTAAGAGAATGCGAGGCGCAGGTTCGCATGTGATGGTTGAAGCGATGAAAAATTCTGTCACATAACGTAGACTGATTATTCTTAGTTAGTTTATATACTTTCTCCTGTCATCACTGTTTATCCAGAAGTTGTTTTTGAAAACAGAATAACATATTGGATCATGAAGTAGATGTTGGAAGTTCATGACCTTCCCCCTTCCCTCCAGAAAAAAAAAGAAGAAGCTAGACCAGGGTTCATATTCATGAAAGCCCCCGCTAGCTTAGTTACTTGCTTAGTCTATATTGGATTACGTGGATAAGAATTAAACACAAGACCTTTTAGTTGTTAACTAGGGTTAACTTAGTGGGTACCTAAGGCTTACCTGGCTAACCCTATATAGTTGGGGAATAGGATAACTGCTTGTTGCTCAATAAACTGCACATTTTAAAATACACTTAGCAAGGAACTAAGCTAGCAGGGTTTTATGAATATGGGGCCAGTTTGGTAACCGCAAGCCTCCACACTAACTTTTCTTTCTACTTGCCCGTTTGGGCAAGCAAATTCAGGGAAAATTTGGGAAAAAAGAACATTTATTTACCCATAAAAACAATGTGAACAACAAAAAAAAATTAATTCCGCTTGGCAAATATCTCTCTTGTTTCTAGAGAAATGTACACATCAGGAATAACATTTTTTGCTTGTAGTTGAATGGAAATGTTACTTGCCCAATCGAGCAACCAGATTAGACCATTTATGAAAGTTTACTTGCCCGACATCAATTTTTTCTTGCCCTGGGGCAATAGGGCAAGTGCTAGTGTCGATCCCTGGGTAACCCGTTTAATAATAAGATATTGTAATCTCTATAAAATTAATATTAATAATGTTATGCCAGGCTCAAGTAGTGAAAAGGTTAATTTTGTTAGCTTCTGTTGTTACATATTAGCCTATGGATTTTTACTTGCCATTTGTTGTTACTCCTCTTTTCTGCACTCTTCCATCATCTCTCACTTTGCAGCCCTTGTAATTTATTTTTCCTCTCCGCTAAATATTGCCTTTCCCTTTACTCTTTTCACCATCTTCTTCCTTCACCTCATAATCCTTGCCCTCATCCTCCCCCTCCTTCTCCTCCTCCTCCTCCTCCTCCTCATCGTCGTCCTCCTCCTCCTCCTCCTCCTCCTCCTCCTCCTCCTCCTCCTCCAACTCCTCCTCTTCATCCTCATCCTCCTCCCAACTCCTCCTCCTGCTCCTACCCCTACTCCTACTCCTCCTCATCCTCATTCTCATTCTCCTCCAACTCCTCCTCTTCATCTTCATCCTCCTCCAACTCCTCCTCCTGCTCCTACTCCTACTCCTACTCCTCATTCTCATTCTCCTCCAACTCCTCTTCATCTTCATCCTCCTCCAACTCCTCCTCCTGCTCCTACTCCTACTCCTACTCCTCATCCTCATTCTCATTCTCCTCCAACTCCTCCTCTTCATATTCATCCTCCTCCAACTCCTCCTCCTACTCCTACTCCTCCTCATCCTCATTCTCATTCTCCTCCAACTCCTCCTCCTGCTCCTACTCCTACTCCTCCTCATCCTCATTCTCATTCTCCTCCAACTCCTCTTCATCTTCATCCTCCTCCAACTCCTCCTCCTGCTCCTACTCCTACTCCTACTCCTACTCCTACTCCTACTCCTTCTCCTACTCCTACTCCTACTCCTACTCCTACTCCTACTCCTACTCCTACTCCTACTCCTACTCCTACTCCTACTCCTCCTCATCCTCATTCTCATTCTCCTCCAACTCCTCCTCTTCATCTTCATCCTCACTCTAATCCTCCTCCCCCTAATCCTCACCCTCATCCACCTCCTACTCCTCATCCTCATCCTCATCCTCCTCTAACTCCTCATCCTTACCCTCATCCTCCTCTTACTCTCCTCCTTCTTACCCCTTTCCCTTACTCACCCTCACCCATCCCCCCTCCTTTTCAGCTTTCCTCCTTTCCCCCCCCCCCCCCCCCCCCCCGTAAAGGCTGGTTCTTATTATGACTGATGATTTGTGTGTCTTCTGTCCGGTCCTTAAATGAGGAATTAAAGATATGGGTTGATATTCAAACAATTTTCTCTGTTCCCATTTCCCCTTTCTATGCATTTCATTGCATTCTTGTTTCTGTGCACACCTTCTTACATGGGAAGTCTGATTTATATTATGATTTTTTAATTGTGTATCTTCTGTCTAGTACTGAAATAATGCTGAACAAAACATACAGAGAGAAAACTGATTTTATATCAGTTCATGTTTAATGATGAAAAGTTGGTCCTCATTTCTTTTTTCAATGCAACCATTATTTATGTCAGTTCCGTGAAATAATGCAGACAAAACTAGGATTTTATATTTAAAGTTCCCACTCCCCATTTGCTCAGTGTTTCATCATATTTTTAAAATGGTGAGCTATTAGCCTCCCTTTCTGCTTTGTATGCAACCATTGTTATATCAGTTGCCCCCCCCCCCCCCCCTCTTTTGCTCGTTTCCGTGTAACCATTATTGTGATGGAATCCCAGTTAAGTCATCGTTCTCCTACATGCACCAAGTCTGGTATGCAATGTCCCGAACAGCCGGCCGTGTCTCTCAATATTCCATCTAACTCAGTCTCACTTTCTCTATCATGTAGCGTTTTCATTATTTGTGTTTCAGTATTTTGATTTTCTTTGCCTACTTATGGTCTTTTTTACTGTTTATGTTTTAGATGTTCTTGAGTAGTATTTGAACTGTTTGTTTATATGTACATGGTTTTATTCCCCCTCACCCCCTCTCTCCCCCCCCCCCCCCCTATTCTTTCACTCTTACTATTCCTGTCACTCCTCTATGTTTTCTTAAATCTTTACCCTTCTTCGTATCTATATATTAATTTTCTCTCTATTTATATTCCCCCCTCCTCTCCTACTCTCCCCCCTTCACCCTTCTTCTTATCTTTTTGTAAAGCTTTCTCTCCATTTATATCCCTCCCCCCCCCCCCCTCCCTCTCTCCCCCTCTCTCCTCCTCTCCTACTTGCCCCCTTCTTCTTATCTTTCTGTAAAGCTTTCTCTCCATTTATATCCCTCCCCCCCCCTCCCTCTCTCCCCCTCTCTCCTCCTCTCCTACTTGCCCCCTTCTTCTTATCTTTCTGTAAAGCTTTCTCTCCATTTATATCCCTCCCCCCCCCCTCCCTCTCTCCCCCTCTCTCCTCCTCTCCTACTTGCCCCCTTCTTCTTATCTTTCTGTTAAACTTTCTCTCTATTCATATCCCTCTCTCTCTCCCCCTCCCTCTCCTCCTGAGACATAACTTTGCTACCTGTAGTTTGATAGGCTGGCATCATCGTGTTTATTATCTTGTTTATCAATTTTTAGTAAGGTTTCCTCAATTATTCTTTTTTCCCCTTGGGTTTCCCTATATTTGTTCAGAACAAGAAACACTGTTGCTGGTTTCTTTACATTGTATTTGTTTTGTTTTGTTTCAGCGGTAGGTTGTTAGCCACAAATTTCAATTCATTCAATTATAAAATTGTTATTGAGCCCTACCGGTAATGCTAATCTCAATGGTATTATCTAGGTATGAAGGAAAGGGAATTATTTTTTTTGTACAGCAGAAGGTTGTTTGCTTCAAATTTCAATAGGTTCAATTATAAAGTTGTTGTTTTCCATTAATCAATTAAGGGGACCATAACTGAGCCCTACCGGTTATGCTAATCTCAATGGTATAGGTTTTCCCGCCCAATTTCGTCAAAACAGCACTCAAATGGTCATGAACAGCACGCAATTTAGAACGAACTTGAATGAAGATCAGGATCGTGTTTCAATTAGCAAATTATTTCATTCAATTTGATTTTTCTACTGTGCTATTGCCAACTTGTGTCAAACCGAATTGAAATAACACCATTCAACTTAGAAAATCGTGTGAAGAGCATTCGATTTCGTCTATAAAGGTCAAATGTAGGCGTTTATACATTCTATTTCGTCTTAGGGCGAACATCTTTGGAATGTGCGCAATCCTATTCATTAATTTAGTTCTGATCGTTCTTATTTGAATGCTAGATGTGCTAAGAAGGACGCCTGAAAACGAAATAGAAAACCCAAATCGGTCCGAAATCTAAGGTCAAGCGAACTGGCACGAATTTGAATGACGGATGTGTATTGCCAAATTGTTTGACATTCTAACCAATTTGAATACGTTGTCGTTGCAAACTGAATGCAATTTGACGAAGATGAATGTTCTGGAGTTTAAAATTGAACAGTGTAAACAGCAGGTTTTAAAAAAACACTCGAACTTGAATGACATATAATGAATATGCCCGCTATTTTGACGAATTTGGGCGGGAAAACCTATATTATTTGGGTATGAAGGAAGGAGAATATTTAATGGGTTTATCGTGGATAAGCGATTTTTGAAAGTTAATTGAATGTTAATGTTTAACCGTTATTTTTCTTACTGGTATATAATCCTTATCCGATGATCTCCCGTGTATATTTAGAAAATAGTCTCGTAGAATGAGGAATCATGTTTTTGTCTTGTTACTTGTTTAGGGATCTTTATAATTAGTAAATTAGCGAGCAAGAAACATATTTGATGGATGGATTAATGTGTCACTTTTAATTATTTAGAAGGTTTTTAATCCACCAATATCTTACTTTGCTAGAAAATTGGAAATCATCGATAGTATTGAAGTTGCAGTTGTCTGTTTATTACTTTTTAATTATCAAACAATAAACATATGAGTAGGGTGTATTAATGTGTCACTTTTAATTATTTAGAAGGTTTTTAATCCACTAATATCTTACTTGCCAGAAAATTGGAAATCATCGATAGTATTGAAGTTGCAGTTGTCTGTTTATTACTTGTAAATTATCAAACAATAAACATATGAGTATGGTGTATTAATGTGTAATTGTTAATTTTTTAGAAGGTTTTTAATCCACCACCTTACTGGCTAGAAAATTGGAAATCATGGATAGTATCCAAGTTGTCTTTTAATTACTTGTAAATCATCAAACAACAAACATATCAATAGGATGTAGTAACGTGTCATTTTTAATTATTTAGAAGGTTTTTAATCCACCAATATCTTAACATAGATAGTATTGAAGTTGCCGTTATCCCTATATTACTAGTAAATTATCAAGCAATTAACAGAGCAGAACGATGTATTAATGTGTAATTGTTAATTATTTGGAAGGTTTATAATCCACCAACATCTTTCTTAAAGGGTACCACCATCCAAAAATAATATTCTTATAAATAAAAATTCCACCAAAAAGTTCAGAAAAATATGTTTCCAGAAAAAAAGTATATCATTGGAAAACTCATCACAAAACTACAACATGTGTTTCTGGGTCTGCATATGAAGACTACCTTTTGTTTAGGCTGAACGCATCGTCTGATCTTATTTTCTCCAAACGTACGCATGAAGAGACTTGGCGCACTCCCAGACGTTTGGCGCGTACGGAACCATGATGCCATAATGGTTCCGTAAGTGGTGGTAATTAATTGCATTGTTAATGAATTACACAACCCTTTGCAAAGTGTTGGGCATCTATTTGATATTACACAATGGTACCAAAACATATAATGATGTGTTGTGCTCTGCCTGGTGGTCCCCTGTAATCTTTCCTGATGACGTATATTATGTATTATGTATAATGCACTGGCCCGCTGGCCCGGGGCCAGTGAAATTGCACTTCGGGCCAGCAAAAATGTATAAAAGTCATATTTTGGTGGCCCGATCGGGCAAGCAGATTTTTTAACCCGACATCAACAAAATTAGAAAAATCTCATTTTCTTCCACGTCATGCTTCATCTATAATCACATGTTTGATCAGGAAAGAGTTATATTTTGAACAGTAAATAGTTTACTCATGAAATAACAATTTTGTGCCAATACATTTTTCTTTGGGGCCACCAGAAAAGAGGAAGACATTATTTCACTGGCCCCACTGGGCCACTGACAAAAAATGTAAGTGTGGAGCCCTGTATAATGATACCTTTATTAGTAAATAAGCAAGCAATAAACATATTTTATTGATGTATAAATGTATATTTTTGTATTATTTAGAAGGTTCATAATCCATGATAATCCATATAATTTGTAATTATTTAGAAGGCTCATAATCCATGATAATCATATAATTTTTTAATTATTTAGAAGGGTTTTAATCCATCAATATTTCTCTAAATCCTTCTCAGTCTATATACTATGTATTTTATATTCAGAGAATAAATATCTCATTTACAATCAATGATAGTTTTCATCAAAAGAGCAGGGGATGTTTTCTGAAAACAATTTTAAGTTAAAATTTAGTGTATCTACGTCATATCTACGTCACTAAAATATATTTTAGCAAATCGCTATTCCTTAAGTACAGTTTGAATTTTAGCGACGTAGATATGACATAGATACAATCAATTTGAACTTAAAATCGTTTTCAGAATACACCCTCAGTTGTTCATATACAAACAATACATATATCAGTAGGATGCAGTTGTTTGTTTAATACTTTTGGATTAACAAACAATCAACTTTTCTACATTTGACTAGATGTATGTACATGTATTAGTGTAATTTTTGGATTGAAATTTACAGCGGAAACTTGGCAATTTGGTGTGTCTTCCATATATTATGTTTGTAGAGAATAGGAGATATATATCTCACTTACATGTATTAGCAATCATGGTTTAATTGTTCATATTTCTATTTTTTAAATTATAATATTGTTATTGACGCATGTTTTTGTTAGTTATTTTCCAATAGGGTGGTTGCTAGCAAAAAAAGAAATATTGCCAATGTTGTACCTACCGCCCAATGTAATATTTTTCTCTGATAAATGTCCTTTTTACTCTTATTTTCTGTTACCGTATGAATTTGACATGGACATTTCTACCTTCCAGTGTTTCATGGTCATTTTCCACCAAGTCGAAGGATAAATAGAAAGAATCAACGTTTTCATCGCCTTCTTTTATTCGACCAAGATTTGCCATGAAACGGATACAAAGGAAGAAATTGAGCGATTCTTTTCTGCCATGCAGTTCTCACGCAATGTGCACGTCTGTCGGCGGAAATGAAACTTCTCCCAGAACTCGCATTAATAGAAAGAAAAGAGAATATAATATTGCACTCTCTTAACTTCTGATGTAATGTGGGAAGGCCCAACGGAGAGGGACAATGGGCGTATGGAAGCGGCGCTGAATGCGTTAAATATGCGTGAATTTGCGGATAAAAGGGACAATTAGTACGCGTTCGGATGAAGTAAAGAAAAGCGTCGCTCGCCTCGCGCAAAAGTGCACGCCGACATAAAAAAGCTCTCTGGAAAAGAAAGGCAGAAAGAATGACAACATTTACTTGGTCTTTTCTTGGGGATTTTTAGAAAAATTGGGCCACGCACTTTGCTTTTGTGTTTTATTTCTCAGATTCATATACCGTACTTTCATGAAAAGGCTCGTGCCAATTTCTGTGGATACTTCTTTTGTTCAAAGTGCCAATGATATGGTTTCCTTCAAACTTCTTTCCATTAAGGAAATATTGTTTGTATATTTTCCCCTGTAGAGATTTCTCAATTACTTTATTTCGTAATGTATACATTTTGATTAGGTAGTTAGAGAAAACTGTGAAATGAACAATTCTGACTTTGATGCTTTGACTAATTTTTAAACATTAGAAAAGTTGCAGATCAATTACAAAGTATAAAAATGTAAATTATTTTCACTGTTTTTGCACTTCTTGATGGTTTTAAGATGAAATATTTTGAAGTGATACATAGAAGTTAACCTGATATGACCTAATTAAATTCACAATAAGTTAGTACATACATGTAGTTTACAAAGTTCTCAAAAGCATTTTTTTTAAATGAAAAATGAGCAAAGAAAATTGGGCTTTGCCGGGAATCGCACCCAAGACCTCTGGATTGGCAGACCAGTGGGGTGTTTCACAGAGATCCTAAGTTGATCTTAGCACTAAGATGGTCTTAAATATAATGGAAAGCCATTAGTGTCTTGAAACAGTTTTATAAAAGTTATGTTGAAATGCATAAAATGTTGATTCAAATCATATATTTTTTTCTAATTATCAAAGAGATTTTATGAATTTTATGTGAAGATTATGAATCTTTTTGATAATTAGAAAATATATATGATTTGAATCAACATTTTATGCATTTCAACATAACCATAATTTTTAAGACCATCTTAGTGCTAAGAGCAACTTAGGATCTTTGTGAAACACCCCCAGTGCTCTAACCATTGAGCCTCAAGGCCCTGTTGATGGTGGGAAGCATTTGAAATGCAAATTAAATTAGCAGTAACTTAAAAGTGCAAAATTATCACATTTTGATTAAATATGTTATTCATTTTTAATTATTCATTTCATCAACCATTCAGCACTTTTCTCTCATGTCAACTAAGTTACTAGATCCCTTTAAGGTTAAAAAAAAGCATAATAATATGAGATTGATAGGAACTTGGAGAAAAAGACGTTTCACTTGAACATCTAAATACAATTGCACTGGCTTTAGATAGATAGATATATCGGTATTTATTGAACAAAATTAACAAGACTGTAGTCCGAAGACTAAAATGCCTTGCGTACTTGAACATATGAACATACATGAATAAATAAATTACAACACAATACAAATATAATTTAACATCAAAATACAACAAAATGATACATATTTATCAATGCATTTGGCAAGAAAGGCACTAACATTAAAAATGTGATTATTATAATATGCATATTCTCATTTAATTTTAATTTTAATATAACAATAACAAAGAACCAATTTACTAATTCGTTACTTACTTTTAAATATGTAATACTAACTAAATATTGAATCTAACAAAGTGTAAATTAATACAGTACATGTATATCTTTTTAAAAATTACAATAATAAGCATCACAAAAATGCAAAAATTAGAGCATGGAAATTATTTAATTAAAGGATATCAAATCCCACTATCTATTTTATATCATATTCCTAACATAAAATAAGTTTATCATACTCAATAACGAGTAGATCTAACAATCAAATGTAATATCAAAAGGGAAGCAATACAGGGTATAAAGATTGAGTAATAAAACAAGTCTTAATTCATGTTATAATCCTAACACAAATTAAATTTATCGTATTCCATTTATACAAAGTACATTATTACAAACTATGTTTAATTAAAATTGAGTAATTAAAATTGTTTACATGTAACTTGTATTATATTCTTAACAGAAATTAAATTTAACATTCAATAGCAAATCCAGAGTATCATCAATTAAAATTGAATAATTACGGTAACTTAATTTTATCTTACATTATATGTACATTATATCCTGAACATAAATTAATTTTATCATACACGGTTATGACTATCCAGTGGATAGTTTAACATCTGAACACTTCAGTCGTAAATATCTTTTTAGCGAAAGGGAAATTTGAAAAACCGAAACCTGTCCCATGCTTCTATTGTTAATACAAATACATCAAGGTATGAGGGAACCGCTAGAATTCCAATTGGATTTTGAGGATTTGGACAATGTTACTAGTAAGATCCCTTTAATATGAATTTGAGGAGAACAAATTTTTTTGTAGGATCCGAGAAAAGTCGTACTCTAGTGTTCAAGGTCGTCACCTTATTAAGAAGTGAGAGTTCTCAATTGTATGTCTTATCAAGAACAATATATTTGGAGGCATGCAATTTTGTTCGACCTCTTTGAAGCATTTAATTTGTACGACGGTGACGGAGACTGCAAAAAATAGTCCGTATTGTCGCCTTTCTGCCCCGGCAATATATAGAATACTTCCTCGAAAAATTTGCTCTAGCATTTCTTGTCCTTTTTCTTCTACGCGTTCATTTCCTCTTTGCTTTGTGTTCCCTTTTCATTCTGTCTGCTTTTATTTTCATCTTCTTTGTATATTTGTCCCACTTTCCTTGTTCTCCATTATTCCACGCCGGTTTTTATGTTTGTTTTTTATTCTTTATTTTTTTTTCTTTGACGTCTTTGTATGTTTTCCTTTTTTATCCTATTTTTTGTATTATTCCACATTTTTGTTGTAAATTCTGTAAATTCTTTTTATTCCTTTTTTCTTTTTCACAGTCATTTATTTTGTCTCTTTTTTTTCTTGATATTTATCACTCCCTACTTCTTTTTATAAATGTTTTTTTTTTTAGTATTTCTGTAATTTTAGTGTCCCTTTTTTGTGTTTTTTGTATTATTCTCCTATTTTTGTATATTCCTTTTATTATTTTCTCTCGCATTTCTTTCTGTCCTCTTTTCTTGTTCATTAGTATTGCCTATTTCTCTTTCTTATTCTTATTAATGTCATGTTATTATGTCTGTTTCTACTGTTCATTATTACTCACTATTTATTTTTAAGTTCTTTTCCTTTCTCATCTATTTCATTGTATTTGCATCCGTTTTGTATTCTTATTCCTGTTATTTCATTCTGTCCACTTTTCTTCTTATAAGTTCTTTTAATTTCTCATCTCCTTCATTGTAGGTATTTTCATCAATTTGATTTTCTTCTTTCTTATTGCATATTTCTTCTTTTTACATTCCTTTGATTTTTTTTCTCAGTCTTTTAATTCTGTCCTCTATTCTTGTTCGTTATTATTCCCTTTTTCTGTTTGGTTATGTTCCTTTTATTCTTTTCTCTGCTGCTCCATTCTGTCGTCTATTCTCTTTGATTATTATTCCCTTTACATTTGTTATGTTCCTTTTATTCTGTTCTTTGTCAATTCATTTTGTCCCCTTTTCTTGTTTGTCATTTATTTGCCTTTTCTTTCTATGACTGCGAACCAGAGTACAGAGCAAATAGCCCCCTACTGATATTTCTTTCATGCCCACATTTCCTTTTTTCTTGCCAATTTTTCTTTATTTCTCGGTTGAACTATGAGGTTTTAGATTCCCTATTCTTCTCTTTATTAGCTGCGCTGCATTGAAAAAAAAGAATGACAAATAAATATGAAGAAATGCTGAATATAACTCGCCAATATTCACTCGGACTTTGTGTGAAACGGCCACAAAAGGAGAGGGAAACTTGAATAGTATGTACATAAATGGACAAAATATATTGCATTTATTTCTCTGCTGAAGCTGGTCTATTTGGCTTTTATATGCATCTAAAGAACTTTTCTATAACTTTGAATCAACGCATTTTATTAGGTAAAGATCGTTGTAGAAAGGGGGAAGAAAAGAAGTACAAATGAACAAAATGAAGCATTTATTTTCTTCACTTATGTTGTTCATTTGGCTTTTATCGACATCTAAAAGAACTATTCTATAATTTTGAATCAAAGCATATTGTAAGGTAGAGACTGTCACATAAAAGGGGAAGAAGTGAAATACAAATGAACAAAATGTAGCATTTTATTTTCTTCTCTAGTAATGTTCATTTGGCTTTTATTGACTTTCTTCAGACAATTCTATGACTTGAATCGAACCATTTTATTAGGTAAAGATAGTGGCAGAAAAGGGGAAGAAAGAAGTACAAGTAAACAAAATGGGCATTTATTTTCTTAGCTAATATTGTTCTTTGGATTTTGTACACACATAAAAGAACAGTTCAGTACCTTTGAATTTAACCCATTTCTATTAGGTAAAGACCTCATAGAGAAATTGAAGACAAAACATAAAGCATTCACGTTCTTTGCTAGAGTTGTCCATTAGGCTATTATTGACTTTCTTTTGAAAATTCTATAACTTAAATCAAACCTTTTTATAAAGTACAGATAGTGGCATAAAGGGGGAAGAAAGAAGTACAAATGAACAAAATGGGCATTTATTTTCTTCGCTTATGTTGTTCTTTTTTTCTTTTTTTTCCGACATCTAAAAGAACATTTCAATAACTTTGAATCAAACCATTCTTTGAGTCTATTAGGTGTAACCTCGCAGAGAACAAAGTCTATTATAAGTTACGGAAGAGGTGAAGAAAGAAGTAAACCTGAACAAAATTAGCATTTATTTTCTTTGCTAATATTGTTCATTTGCTTTTTATTCATGTCTAAAAGAAGTATTCTATAATTTTGAATCAAAGCATTTTGTAAGGTAGAGACTCACATAAAAGGGGAAGAAATGATATACAAATGAACAAAATGAGCATTTATTTTCTTAGCTAATATTGTTACTTTCTATTAGGTAAAGTCTTCACAGAGAAAATGAATACAAAAAATAAAGCATTCATGTTCTTCGCTAGTGTTGTCCATTTGGCGTTTGGAAAGAAATGAAATACAAATGAACAAAATATAGCATTTATTTTCTTTGCTAATATTGTTCATTTGCTTTTATTCATTTCTAAAAGAACTATTCTATAACTTTGAATCAAACACTTTTCTAAGGTAGACTGTAGACTGTCATAGACGAGCGGAACAAAGAAGTACAATGACAAAAATAAAGCATGTATTTTCTTCACCAGTGTTGCTAACTTTGCTTTTATTGGCATCTTAAAGAACTATTCTATTACTTTGAATCAAACCACTGTAGAAGGTACAGAATGTCACAGAGCAAGTGAAGAAAGATAGCCCAACAAAAAAAACAATTGAGCATTTATTTTCTCCATTAATTTCGTCCATTTGGCTCTTTATAGTCGTCTAAAAGAACAGTATACTCTATGAGGGAAAGAAACAGGTACAAATGAGCAGAATAAAGCATTCATGTTGCTCGCTTTATGTCGTTCATTTGGCGTTTATCGACTTCTAGAGGCACTCTTCTATAACGTTGAATCAAACCATTTTATTAGGTAAAGATCCTCACAGAAAGGGGAGGAAAGAAGTACAAGTGAACGAAAATATTAAAAAAAATTCTTCTTTAATATCGTTCTTTTATTTATTTGTTTTTAGACATCTAAGAGGAACGACTACAACGTTGAATGAAACGATTTCATAAAGTAAAATCATCGCAGTAAATGGGGAAGACAGAGGTACAAAGGGAGCAGAAAATATGCAATATAGCTTTTTAACGATTTGAGGGCTGTAAGGAAATGCAAGAATATAGGAGCACAGTGAAGAATAGAAGTACGAACAGACAGAATTCAACATAAAATAGACAAGACCTGGCCTTTTCACTTCCTTGTTTGAACCCGTTCATTCGACTTTATGCTTCAAACAATATAACATAAGATTCTTTTATAGTGGTAAATGTGTAGATCAGAAAGAAAATGCAACCTAAAAAGAGTAAGGTACAAAAACAGTATTTTTAAAAATGTGATGAAAAGGCACATAGAGCATTTATTTGTGTGACTTGTGTCTACAAAAATGTAAAAAGACAAAGCTAGAATTATAAATAGAACAAGATTTTTTCAACGTTTTGTTGTGACTTTATTCTGTATTCTCTTTTGTTGGATAAAAGCGGAACATTGATGACTGTTTTTGACATACCATTACGTGAAGTAAGAACAAATCAAGAAGAAAATAATTACAACAATTTCCTTGATATTTCATCAGAGTAAAAAGTTTAGAACCAATATCACTAAAAACTTAATTTACCCAGGAAATATACAGGGGCTGAGGGCGATTTTGCCCCCTAATTTTCAAAATAGCCCCCTGAAATCAGTAGGTAGCCCCTAAAATTACCATCTAGGGTATTATGTGAAAAATTTCTGGGTATCCATCATATTGGAAAAGTAGCCCCCTAAAATTAAAAATTAATTCCTGCATTGATTTTACCATTTGTTTAACGTTCAGCATCACTAAAAATGTAATTTATTTTATTGAAGTTACAAATAAAATGGTCAATACAGGGCTCCACACTTACTTTTTTTGTCAGTTGCCCGGTCGGGCCAGTGAAATAATTCCTTCCCCTTTTCTGGTGGCCCGATAGAAAAATTTACTTGCCTGAAAATTTGTTTTCATGAGTAAAGTTTTTACTATTCAAAATATCACCCTATCCTGATCAAACCTGTGATTGCAGATGAAGCATTACATGGAAGAAAACAAGATTTTTCTCATTTTGTCAATGTCGGGTTGAAATTTGCTGGCCCGAAGTGCAATTTCACTGGCCCCGGGCCAGTGCGAGTGTCAAGCCCTGGTTAATATCAGTCTATGACATTTTAAATTGACAACAAATATGTGTTACATGCTGTCTGAGCAAACACAATACGACCCCTTAAAGAACGCGATGATTTCCAAAATGGTTAGATTTTTTTTTGAGAATGCGTTTGTTGAAACGGATGAGTCACGTGCAGCCAGAATGTCAACTTGTTCATAAATAACATATTATTATTACAGATGTTGTGTCGATAATGGAGTTTTCAAAATCACTTCAAAGCTTGTAACCGCTCTTTTCACATCTGAAAATATTGCACAATGAAATATCTTTGTGCAATTTAATGTTTTCATTTAATTTTGTTGTTACCTCCCTAATTTTGTTGCTACGAAGAATAATCTTATTCTTTGACACAATTGACTTGCTTGTCAAATGTCTACGATGTGTGTAGAATTAGTTTTCTTCTTCAAATTACTTCAAAGTGTGTCACCTGGATTTTCACCTCTTTGTTCTATTACCTTTTTCATTTCAATAACTATCCTTTGTTGTTCATTTTAGCAAACATTTTCTTTCTTTTTTCTCTTTTTTTTAAGCTAACAATCATTTTATTCTTTGTGCCTCTTGAATTTTTTTCAAATTTCACACATTTGAGTCATAAGCTTTCCTTTAGAACATGCATACTTCTTACAAATTAATTTTGTATATGTAACACCCCTTGCACACATTTGAATTATTGCACAACGAATTCCTTTTCAAAATACTTTTTTTTCCTATCCTCATTTTTCTTTCTATCGTCACTTTTTGTGTTTTTCAGAGCAAATGGTAATCATATATTCTTTTTGTAATTTTTTTCCCCATTTTCATTTTTGAGCAAACAATGATCATATTCATTGTCCCATTCGACTTGTTTGTCCTACCGAATTGCTAACCCCGCTGCGCTTTAGAATCGTACTCTTTGTAAATTGTGTTTACTATATCGGGAATGGGACAATGGTAAGTAGTGAACTCTAACAATTGAAAAATATGAACCTGCACTGCAAACTTTGCAAATTTAAATAGACTGGAAGAAAACGTGTTTATTTGTGCGCAGTAGTGAGTGAAAAAGGATTTCCTTCTTTATTTTACCTAAAGATTTAATATGTTTTCTGTGCTTATTACATGAATGTTATTGAATTGTTTACCCCTCTTTGTGTTGTTGAATGAAACAATCCATCGAGCATTTCATCTTGTTTTTTCACCTTCAATTTCAGATCCATTCTACATTTATTAAAGATCACAGGAGCTTCCAATAGATGTTAATTTTCTTTAAATACATTGTCCATTATGATATGATTATTTAATGCTTCTTGTAAACGGTGTGGCAACCTTTTGTCCCCTTCTATTGCGGAAAAGATATCCCCGGCTCTAGCCTATCCACAAGTTTCTAATGACTTAACCTCCATTTCAGAGCCATCCTAACTTCACGGCAGCTTCCAAAAGATTTTGATTTACTTTAGAAGTTTAGTATAAAACATTGTCCTTCGTAATATGATTATTCAATGCTTCTTGTAAGCTGTGTGACAACCTATCGTCCCCCAGTGTTGTTGAATAAAATATCCCCCCCCTGGCCCCCCCCCCCCCAGCATATGATATCTACTCATTATTCCTTGCCCTCCATTTCAGAATCATATTCTTACATCATAGCAGCCTTCAATAGATGTTGATATACTTAAAAAGTTTAGTATACGTTGTCCTTCATAACATGATTATTTAATACTTCTTGTGAACTGTGTGACAACCTTTTGTCCCCTAGTGTTTTAAAATACCCCCCTCCTTCACATCTACTTCTTATATCTCGACTTCCATTTCAGAATCATATTCTAACCTCATAGCCACGGGCGTAAATACTTACATAATACCTATTCATCAGGGGGGGATGAATGAATAGATCATCCCCCCCTGATGAATGGGTATCAATGACAGATTTACGCCCATGCTCATAGCAGTCTTCCAATAGATGTTGATATACTTTAAATACATAGCCCCTCACGATATGATTATTTAATGCTTCTTGTTAAATGTGCGACAACCTTTCGTCCCCTTGTGTTGTTGAATTAAATAACCCCCTCCAGCATTTTTCCCTCTGATTTCTCACCCACTATACAACACATATTTCTTGCAGATATATACATATAGCCTATATATGCCATGCAAGCGCTAGACCCACTTCCTCATATTCTGCTTCTTGGTGGTGAGCCGTTTTGATTCGTACCCGGGTCGCGCCCGCTCTACGTCGACCCAAGTTTTTCGACACGCTCGCGACATTGTAGGCGCGAGGAGGGACGAGGGCTCAAGTAGGCGCTTCGCACCGATCGGTGTTTCGCTGGAAGGCCAGGTGGCTGTCTCGGTGTCGGGGTAAAGTACCCGTGAACTCTCATCGTCTCGTTCTTCGCGCCTCCCATTCCTCCGCTCGCCTCCGCCTATTCAAGCCGCCTATTTGCGCTCCCCATTCTTCTGTCGGCTATTCAGGCTCGACCGACAATAGCCCCCTCCGATTCAGCCGCAAACAATGGCCCAACTATGCGACTTAACAAACACAAGTTCGGCTGAACACCCCGTGTTTTCTCGAGAAATTGTTCCACTCCTTTCAGCCCATTCTTCTCCCTTTCATTCGGGGGTTGTTTGCTTTGCGAGCCGGACACAAAGGCGGGTTGTAAAAGGCCCATTCAGGGTGTCCCCGAGGCTTTGTGCGGGAGGTATCAATAACTAGGAATTTTTACCCCCATTATTCGAGTTCAAAAAGTTCAGAATATTAATTCCTCCGATTTGTTTATTTGCTCGCTGGTGTTTTGGCTTGCGCCCGAGAGACATCGATCATCATACATTTTTGTTGCGACGGGACAAAACGTAATCGTTATTTTTGGTGGGATAAAGAGGGAAACACTGATTCAAGATGAGATGACGAGATTAATGCATTCTAAATGCCCTTGAAAAGTATGGTTTTATACCATTTAACACAATTTTATTTCTATAGAGAATAAATGAGGGGTAGATAATGAATTCATTAAGGACAGAAAGGAAGAGAGAAGCAGATGAATACAAAGAGACCGGGGGTTAAGAGGAACCCTTTAACACTCTTCATACCATGGGTGCACAGGATGTGTATGACATCAATGTCCTCTCAACGGCATGGTTCTGTTAGTAGTAATATATTACGAGATTATATTCAAATCGATTTCTATGTGTAGCTTTGTTGTCATTCTAAATCAAAATTGTTGCCAAATAGTCATTGAAGTAATAGACAAACAAAGCACTCAAATCTAGATTTGATACAAAACGTTGGACTGAATGCAACGGATTTAATATGTCGTTATGATAAATAAATAAAAGGGACCATTTGAGAATAAATGATTCATATACAAGATATTCGCCTCATTACTTTGTCTTTCTAAAGACTTTTCTTATAGAGGGCTAAACCTGAGAAGAATAGGGTATGGAGAGTTAGTGTAAATTATAGCAACGTAATTAAAAGGATAACTGTTTGTACCCCACTGGTTATAGTAACAAAGAATCTGAATTTAGTTTTTAATAACCATTTTTGTTCATATTGAAGAAGAAATTTTGCTTTGATATGCATATATACATGTATATGTTAAAACCTGTCTTAGTGGCCACCTGTTTTATTGAAGCCGACCTGCCTATAGTGGCCACCAATATCTATCCCCTAATGTGATTACAATATTATGGAACCTGTTTATAGAGGTCACCTGTCAGTGCTCATTTTTGTTGTTTCCCTTTGGTGGTCACTATACGCAGGTGTAACTCTATGTTTAATAACACAGTCTAGTGCCCCCAGCAAATGTCTTTTCATTGAAGTGTAGATATAAAGACATGTGTATGTATGTTTCATAGACACTGTAGGAGTTTTATTCGGAGACATCATATACAGTTAGAATTTAATTCAGAAGAATTTCATTAGACGACAAAAGGTGAGCGCTTTATCGGAAACGGTCTTACACCGGGCGCTTCTTTGTAAGGCATTGTAGTCGTTATATTATCCGTTTTTATTCTCCCCCCTTACTTCCCGTCGTTTTCAGCCATTTTTCTCTTATCTTTTCCTGCCAATTTGTGAGTTTCTTTTGAGAGGTGAATTCACTTGAAAGCTACTATTGCTAATGCTTTTATCTCCCTTTTTGAAAAGCCTTTCTTTTTTTGGTATTTCCACTGTATTTGCGAGGTTCTTTTGAATGTTGTCTCGTTTGTTTCTATTAATTCCTTCCACTTGATCTTTTTAGTGCCTTTCTCTTCTTTTTTAAAAATTCTATTTTCTTTCACTGCAAATTTGTAGATTTCTTTTTTGAGAGGTGAATTCTTTTGAAACCCTACCATTGCTAATGCTTTTATCTCCATTTTTAAAAAGGCCTTTTTACACTTCCACTGTGGTATCTGTAAGGTTCTTTTGAATGATGCCCATTTTGTTTCTACAAATTCCTCTACCGGTTCTTTTATAGCTTTTTCTTATCCGTCTGTACTATTTATCACTTACTCCTTTAAGAAGAATGAATTGCTTTTCAATAAGCTGTATTCTAGGTGTTCTATAATTTCTCTTTCTTGCCATCTTTAGCCATTTCTTTACAAAGACATTTCTTTACGACTCACCTTCCGACTTACCTTCCGCTGGGCTTTCTATTAACTTGTTTCCCATTCATTTTCTTTTATAGTTCATATCATGTTGTAAATTTCTTTTAAAGGAAATGTCGAATTATTTATTTGTACATTTCCTTGTAGGTGTTCTGTTAATTACTTTTCTTTGATGGCTTAAAGGGATAGTTGAGTTTTGGTAGAGAGGGCGCTAGACTACTTTTTTTTTGTGAGGTAATGAAAAACTGAGTGTAAAATTTGAAAGAGCATAATATTTAAATAATAAAATCATCTTTGTTTGATCAAAATCGGTTCAGAGACGGCTGAAATATCCATAAATATAAGAATTTGTAATAAACCTGGGGCCCCAGGTTTATTAGAGAATTTTGAACCAGCCGTTAAAAATTCAAAAAAATGCTTCCTCTTTTCAAAAAGTTACAAAATATGTATTTACATAGTTGTTGGTTATTTCTCTATCTAATCACTATTTCAACAAAGCATCACATGCACAATATTTTATTCAAAATGGTTGAAACCCATGAGTGTTTAGAGAGCGCCCTCTTACGTTTTAACGGCTCTTTTTGAATGATAACATGATCTTTACTACGCCATTTGTAATTTTGTGTTCCTTTCTAGTTATAACTATTAGTTTGTAATGTAATGATGCAGGTTTTGGTTACTAAAATTCAGTTTCAAATCAGAACTCAACTATCCCTTTAAAAAAGTCTCTCCATTTATTTTATTTCTGTCTGCCTTTTTTTATTTTCATGAGTTCTTCTCATCAACTCATAATTTAATCTCTGTATAACTAATGCTTGTGGTTATTTTCACACACTTCCCTTTTTTGCTTCACTATAGGCGGTGTCAGACAGAGCAAAAAATACTAGTATCTTTTAAATCTTGATAATTCTAACTGGATTATTTGCTGTCTGACACCAATAATCCCGCGAAAAATCCTGCAACGCACCAAGATTATTTCAAATAATACTAGTATTTTTTGCGGGATTTTTCTGTCTGACACCGATGTTGAAATAATCCCGCGAAAAATTCTGTAATTATACTTGAGATTAGCAACAATTATGATGTTGTACCCGTAAAAGTACATGCTCTATGGCTAATTTAGTTGCTAACTTTAACCATTCAAATCTCCTATTGTTACGTCACGGCGTATCGCGCGCCGATTGTGTCGGCGCATGCGCAATGGATTATAAAAATACTAGTATAATTCGCCTGTCTGACACCTACGTAAGTGAATTAATTTAAGATGGATCGGGATTTTTCTGTCTGACACTGTCTTATATGCGTTTTCAAATTTGCAATTTTTAGTCAAGTTTTTCTTTTAAACCAACAATTGTATTTGTTATAGATTATTGTTTTATTTCAAATCTTTGTCAATATCTGTTTAGAAAAAATATATTTATTAGGTTACTTATAACTGGCTGTTATGTTAAAAACTTTTGTTTTTTCATTTCAATTTCTAAATAAATTTGTAGGTTTCTTTGAGAGTATGAGGGAACCTTTTAATCTGATTTTATTCTCATTTTCTACAAATTCTACTCCCATGACAATGACTTTCACTACTTCCTTTTGGGAAATAACAATTTGTCTGTGAACATTTTATTTCTTCCCACCCACCTCTTTCAGTTACTTTCTATATTAAAGGGATCTAGTAACACTGTCCAAATCCACAAAACGTACTTGGAACTGTGGTGGTTCTCGCATACCTTGTTGTATTTGTATTACCAATTGATATAAAGGTTTTGGTTTTTCGAATTTTCCTTTTGTTGGAAAGATTTTTAATTATCCACTGGAAAGGTATAACTGTCTATGAAGTCAGTGCATGAGTAAAGCGAATATTACTTTGCATTTACACTCATTACTCGACCATAAAACATCAATTTAACATGTAATGTTCAGACATTACCTATTGGACATACTGTACATGTATATTTTATCAACCATTCATCACTTTTTGCACATGTCAACAAAGTTACAAGATCTCCCTGCAAAGTTCCTATCAATTTGTCAGGATCTGTTGTGAAAGTTCAATTGATTCTTTGTAAACCCACCACCACTTTGTGATTCACTAACAAGGCTTGTATTTATCCGAGGTGGTGGGGTGGTTTATAACGTTTTCCCAGAAAGTAGAAACGTGGCTTCAATGAGAGCAATTTATTTTGTTAAATTTTATTTTATTATCAGCTGGCAAGACATAAACAGACATGTCTGTTTTCGATATATTCCTCTTTTACTCACAATACTGCTCTTCTTTTTTTATTCATTGTCCAATTTATGTTACAGAGTTATACCCCATTCTATTGGTGACATCACATCGGCTGAAGTGACAATTGTTCTGGAGGTTTAATGTCACAGTGCGGTTTACTGAAAGTTAGGGTATGGCAATAATAGACATTTTTATTTCTTACCTTTTGGCCCAGTTGGGCAAGTAACAGCAAGATTTTTTTTTCAAATTCTAGTGGCCCTTAACAAAGAAAAACATAAACAATTATGTTATACTTGGTTTCCCATTTGGGCCAGTAGAATCGAGCATCAATACAAATCTGGTGGCCCGATGCTAATTTGTAGTGGCCCCGGGCCCGGGGCCTGTGCCAATTTTGAGCATTGGTTGTTAGGTTTAGGTTTAGAATTAAGGTTTACAGGGGTTAGTGTTATTGTTTTTGTTACGGTTAGAAATCTTGAAAACGTTGGTTTATGAAATATTGATACTATTACTAGAGCAATTGTTCCCGGACTTTATTTCATGGAACTATTCCTTTTACTTCATCTCCTTTGTTAACAGCCCCTTATAGTATTTGCTAAGAAATGTGGAGGTTTTGCTCTAAATTCTTTTGTACTGTATGTGTCACTTTCTCTCTTTCTCTTCTCCTCTTCCTCCCCCCACCACCCCCCTTCCCACCACCCCCCCCCCCCCTTCCCCCCCCCTTCCCCCCCCCCCTTCCCCCCCCCCTTCCCCCCCACCCCCCTCCCCCCCCCCATCTCCCCCCACCCCCCATCTCCTTCCCCATCACCCTGTCTTTCTTTCCCCTCTGTCTAACTTCTATTTAGGCTAAAAATGACTCAAATATATATAGATTATGCTTTAAATCCACCCTTTTTTTATGCCTCACTTTCTCTTTCCCCCTCTTTGCCCTCTCCTTCCCTCCCTCTTTGCCCTCTCCTTCCCTCCCTCTTTTCTCTGTCTTTCTTTCTCTCTATCTAGACCTCTATTTAGGCTACTGTGTCACGATGTGTGCCTTTCTCATCAAAATAAAGTTATTTTTTTCTCACCCAATGATCTGCGGTCTACGTTGGTCTGGATATTTGTAGAAGAGAGGGGGCGATGTTCAACATAATTATTTGGGAATCAGACCTTCTTTTATTTATTCACCCGTTTCTAGATTTGTTTTCACAAAAACACAAAAAGCATACAATTTGTATTCATTACTTCCCCAGAAGAGACCATTTGTAGCCTTGGAATGAACAAAATATATTAAAGAGCAAAAATGTACATATTTAAAGGGCAATGCAACTCAAGAATAGAGTTTATCCTACTTGATATATCGTAATATGCTTTTTTATTATATATAACCTAACTCCGACTCAGATTTCTGCTTTGGGAGAAATATGTGAAAACTCTATCGGGTTTACCACTATTCATGCGAACACTGGAGGCCGCCATTATTAGGTGTGTGCGGACTTATGGTCAGTGATATGCACTAATGCATTTCAAAGCACGTATAGAAACCATTGTCTGAATACTTGTAGATGCTTTGACGAGTCTGTAAATCATTGAAAAGCTTTTTGTTCGGCCCGTAGCACACTCGTCATAGTTTGCAAAGCATGTCGGGCAATTACAAGAACATGGCCGCTCCCATCACCTTTTGCCGCCGTAAAATGTGGGTATGTTCACGTAAGGATTTCATGGGATCCAGGAGGCCAAAATTGCCAAGTTATGTATCAAATAAAATGTCTGTTCACCCTCTAAACGATAATAACAGCCGAAAGTCATAGTTTCATTGCCCTTTAAGATTTCAATGAATTTTTTTCATCAAGAATATTAAAATATCCTTGATAATAGAAAAATAGCTACGCTTTCAAACAAAATGTCATGTTGTATTTAGAAGATGAGAGCAGATAATGGCTTTCCATAATTTTAAGTTGAACTTTTAGGATCTTTGTGAAACACCCCCATGGTGTCTGGCTTTGCAGTGTGCTTAGTTTTAAATTCTTCAACATATTTTGGATTCAAACTAACTTCTATATTCATTCAATATTCATATAAAAATGTCTCAAGATCAGACAAACAAAAATACATGTATTCAATACACCCCCAGACATGTGTCTGAAACTGCAATGTGCTTTAATAGTATACAATTCTCCTAGTATATTTTGGATTCAGACCTTCTATATATTCACTCAATATTCATTTAAACATTGTCAAAATCACACAAAGTTCACAAACCCACAATTTTTGTATTCAATACCCCATGTATCTGTAAAGTGCTCAGTATTCAATTCTCTATTCATATTTTGGATTCAGGCCTTCTAAATTCACTTAATATCCATAAATTTGTTTCATAAACACAATGCAAAGCACACCGTTTTTATTAAATACTCCCCTAGACAACACCAATTGTCTGTAATATGCCTAACATACATTCAATTCTTCAACATATTTTGGATTCAGGCCTTCTATTTCCACTCATTTCAATTTTTTCTGACAAAATACACAAAGAGCACAGTTTTTATTCAATACTCTCCAAGAACACACCAAGTGTCTGCAAGTATTCAATTCAGCGAAAAAAAAAAAAATTTTTATTTTGGGGGCTCCTTTTCGGGGGCTACTTTTCCGGCTTTCGGGGGCTAGTTTTATCATCTCGGGGGCTACAAATTTCCGGGCTCTTTTTCTAATTTCAGGGGCCACTATAAAGCTCTAATGCTGTAAGTGATCATCTGATAAGTATTTTTATCTCGATCCAAACAGGGGTCTACTTTTTTTTTCCGGGGGCTCTTTTGGGCATTTCAGGGGCAAATTCGCCCGCCGCCCCCGCTTATTTTGTTCGCTGATTCAATTCTCCAACATTTTTTTTTTTTATTCAGGTCTTCTATATTCACTCCCCTACTTTTAAATTTGTTTCACAAACACACAATTTTTAAATAATTTTCATACTTACTCCCCCCAGACAACATCATGTGTCTGTAATTTGCTCAGTATTCAATTCTTCAACCATATTTTGGATTCAGGGCCTTCTATAATCACTCAATGTTTATGAATTTGTTTCACAAACACAATTTTTTTTTTATTCAGTACTCCCTCAGATGATGACAAAAATGTCTGTAATTTGTTCAGTATTCAATGTCGTTGACGTCAGTGATTGTTGGTCTCGAGATCTGGCAGGGAGGCATATTATATTTGAAGAATTTTAGTTTAGTAAAAACGCTTTATCTCCTTATTTGGGATTGAAGCTGCTGAAATACAAAAACAAGTCAGGAAAAAATTTGTGATTCTATAAAAAAGGGAACCATCATGCATTGGCATTCTCGCTTACTGTTACTGATAAGTGCATAATTCCTGCCACTTCTAGATGTACATGTATACTGTATTTCCTTGTGGAATAATCAAAATAATCAATATTTTTGAGACAGTTTTCTTTCTTTTTAAAAACTTTTTTAACGGACCACTGAAGGCTGCCATGTTAAACTGTACCGCATGAAACAGCTTTTGGGCATGCACAAACAACGATTATAATGAGCAAAGTATCATTTACAATTTTCAAAATTGGCATCAATTGCATTTTGTTACAGAACTTTTTATTTAAAAACGATTTTTAAGATCCCCTATTTTGTTCATTGTATTACGTAACAGAGGCTTCCTTTTCTATTTTTACTTCCTTTTTGTTGAATATTTATTGCAGAATTACTTCCATTTTATTCCTTCTAACATTTTCACCAAATTATTCAAATTCATGTAGAGTACAACAATATAAGCAATATGATATATTTAATATAAATATATAATAATAACAAAATTAATGAAAACAGTCCCTCGCAAAATGTTTACTCTTTTTGAATGAACAATGAATACCATAAAATATAAAAAGCTTCCATGTACATGCTGACAAGGTGGAGTATAAAGTCTGTTCAAATAACTTGGATAACTTCAATTATTTCTGTTTTTTTACCCATTTTCATAAGATGAATAGAATAAGAGATAACATGGTGTCATTCATAATAAGAATATATAGAAAACTGTTCTATCCAAAGTAATATTCTTAGCATCTTTTTTGCCCAATTCACGATAACAGATACAAAGCTGCTGTGCCTATACGTGATGACAAGAAGAAAGAAAATAGTCATCTCAAAATATGTCCCATCTGTCTTTTTTACCCCACTTTATTCATGGTAAATGGTACTAAATGCAATAAAAGATCAAAAGCTGTCATACATTACGATGATGTAAATAAAATGATAAAAAGTCTCCATGAAAAACGTTGATTATGTTCCCCATTTTGCCTTTTGCCTTTTTATAGTTCATGTTGAATACAATAGAAGATAAAATGCCTACGTACATAATAGTGAATTGATAAAAAAGCCCTTACAAAATAACTTTGATAATTTTGCCTCCATTCTCCGTAAATAACTTTAATTATGTCCCCCAATTTTTTCCATTTTGCCTTTTTATAGTTCATGTTGGAATACAATAGAAGACAAAATGCCCACGTACATAATGGTGATATTGATCAAAAGCCCTTACAAAATACTTTGATAATTTTCCATCCATTTTCACCCCCTTTTGATGAAAGAAAGAAAGAAATGCTGTTGTATAATGGCGAGATAAAAAGGAAAAGTCCTTGAATTCTGAACCTATTTAGAGTGCAGACATTATGATGAAATTGCATTCACTCCTTCATTCTTAATTTTCAAAAGAATTTCTCATTTTTTGCGAAATGAATAAGAGATTGATTGTGAGCGTTTTTTTTGTGGAGGTTTATTTGTGCCACGGCTATGAATTCAAAACCGTACGTCCTTGGTGAATTAAGTGATTATAATTGAAAGTAGAAGACAATTTTCATACAGAATAAAACTCGTAGAAGCAGATAATAGTGCCATCTATTACACGCTGTCATCTAATACCATTTTGTGGCAAGAAATTCTTTGGCGCTACAAAGATCGTATCTCTTATTTCAATTTCTTAATATGTCCTTCAACAAAAGTTTGTATGTACCGGTATCTTGTTTACCATGAATATTTGGGGTTATTTGTTTAGATGATTGATTAGCAGCGTGTACTGTTATGTCACCTTCTTCCGGTGGTACAATTTACAGGGGGGGGGGGAAAAAAGTACATCTAAATTGGAAAACATTGTTATAACTTACAATACATGCTTAAATGCGCTTTAATAGGTCATCCTTATTTTCTATAATATCTGAGGTGTCTGATAATCAAGCGCCAGAATTGAAAATTTACTTACATTTATTTATATTATAGAGAAAAGGATACAACAGAATAATAATACTTGATAGCTCGCGGCTTCATTGATTTACATTTTATTACACTTGCCATTATAGTGGACCAGCAGCTTTTTACATTTACAGAATAATAATAGCTAATTGTTTCATCTTTGGTCAGGTATTAATTCTTTGTATGTGTATTATAACAATGTATATTTTCATTGATTCTGTTATTCTTCCTTTTTTTCAAATATTCAGACAATTCATAGTACAAAAAATGATTAAATTAAGAAAATAAACCACCTCTTAACGCTCATTTGGTACTTGGTGAGAAAAAACAGTACCAAGATTTACACTATAAAGAAAAGTATACTATTTTCTTTTACATTACAGTATATAGATTTCATAGGTGTTTTTTTTTAATATCACTTTCATCATGCGTTATTGACTAAGTTATGGAGAAATTGTTGAATTATCAATTCTACTATTTCAGTACTAGGAGTAAAACATTACAGAAAAGTACCTTTTTCCTTTTTTTTATATCTTATTACTTTTTTAACTTCTGGGCACATGTATGTTTTTGAATATCACTTTCATCATCTTGTGTGAAAGAAATTGTGGAGAAATTCATGAATTATAATTGTATTTAGTCAATGGGTGCGAAACATTAAAGGAAATTAATTGTTTACTTTGTATATACTGTAAGTTCTGAGCGCATGTCTATATTACTTTCATTAAATTTTGTATAAACATTTATACAAAAAATTTATGATCAGAAGAAATTCATGAATAAAATCTTTATTTATGTTTTAGGTGTGGAACGTTTATGAAGAGTGCCTTTTTGTTTGTTTGTGCTGAGCACATGTTTTTGAAAATCATTTTCATAATTTTTGTAGAAGAAATTAAACTTATCATGTGTCTTTGATCACTTTCATCATCTTTCATAGAAGAAATCATGAACAAAAATGATGAATTCTGTTTTTATGAGCATATTTCATGGAAACTTACCCAACTTAACAGTTCTATCTCTTCCCATTGTATTTGACAGTGACAATGGCTACTGCACTTCTTGCCAGCTCTCGGCTTTGTCGATCGAAGAAGAAAGAAATTGTGCGAGGCAGTTGAGCTTTTTTATCTGCATCTTCTTCGTATTCCAGTGCTCTTTAAGACTTAACCATCTCAATGCTGCAGGTATGTAAAAACGTGTAGTATTTAAATTGCATTATCCATGCCTTCGCACTAACTCTTTTTTATACTGGCCCGTTGGGCAAGTAAAATCATAACTTTTCACATCGTACTTGCCCGAAACGGAAAATTTACTTGCCCGCTCTACTTCTTGATGAGACTTAAGCCCGGCGCAGACAGAGCCGACTCGACCCGATCCGACTGGTTTCAATCAGGCTAGAGGTGGGCCCGGTCGGTCTGATCCGTTTCATCGTGTTGAATTGGCCCCAACTAGCATCCGACTGTCTTTCGACTGGCAAAATGTGTGTCGCAAGGCACTGAAAACGGAGCCGATCCGAATGAAAACCAGTCGAATCGGGTCGAGTCGGCTCTGTCTGCAGAGGGCTTTACATGTAAGGATTCACATTTTTCTCCTGTAGTTGACCCGATAATTTACTTGCCCGATCGGGCAACCATACTAAACCGTTTATGAAATTTGACTTGCCCGACATCAATTTTTACTTGCCCCGGGCAAGTGGGCAAGTGCCAGAGTTGAGCCATGCATTATATCAATTTGAGATTGAAGGGGTTACTTAAGGAGTGGTCACATTGAACACGAATCCCCACGACTAGAACCGCGAATGCAGTACGCATTGGTACAAATCTATGGCATGCCGTTTTTAACATTTATTCCTATTTCTTGATATCAATAATTGAATTATTGATATCAGTTTATTTCTTGATATCAAGTATTACCAATACAGAAAAGTTTTTCTTGATATCACTAATGCATTTCTTGATATCAAGAATGCATTAATTTCTTGATATCAAGAGTTCAATTTCTTGATATCAAGAATTGAATTCTTGATATCAAGAAACAGGAATAAATGTTAAAAATGGCTTGCCATATATTTGCACCAATGCGTACTGCAATCGCGGGTCTAGTCGTGGGGAGTCGTGTCCAATGTGACCACTCTTTTACTTTGCACAGATCTATGCATTGTGCGTGGCCAAACAATGGTAAGAGTACAAGTACCCCAACACTTCTTTCTTTTCTTGTCTTTTCTAATTTCTAATTTCTAATGCAAAGTCTTGCTCGATGACCAATTGACTAAGAGTGTGGTTGGTAAGAAGGAGAATGGGTGCAAGTGCCCAATACCTTTTTTAATTTTAAATTGTGGATGCATAGTGTTGCTCACTGGGCAATTTACTTTATAGAATGTCTTTGGTAAGGACAAATTAGTGCAAGTGGCCTATACCTTTTCATTTTTAATTTTGGATGTATATTTTTGCTCAATGGTCAATTTACTTTCAAAAGTGTTGGTAACCATGGAAATTTGGTTATAGTTATAGCGGTGAATTTAACCCGTTCCCTTCGAGATTCTGAAATCCCCATAGACTTTGTACACAGCCTACCCGGTTCCCATAATCAACGGGTTGATTTCCAATGCATAGTGGCCAATTTACTAATACAAAGTGGTTGGTAACCAGGGAAACTTGGTTATAGTTGACACGCGTTAGTAGTGAGCGGGGAGGGGGGCAAAGCGGTAAAATAACTAAGAAGAATAGAAATGCAAGGGATAGGATTGCACTTTTTTGTTACTTCCATTTAGTCCTTTTCTTCTTTTCTCCTTTTTATCTTTTGCAAATATATGGTGGACGCACTTTGGACATAAATTTGCAAACGGAATAAAGGGAAAATGGTGGAGAGGAAGAATGGATAGGCAGGGGGTATAAATTACAATTGTTGATTCGGAATTACTAAGTAGTCCTTTTTGTGGTTGATTTGACAATTACTTCATTGATAAAACACTTTTGAAAGTGAATTGTGGGAAGGGGGTAGCAGAGGAGTAACGAAGATGGGGGAAGAATAGGAATGGGAAGACAGGGAGTATAACTTCAACGTTCACTTTCATTTAGTCCGCTGTCTCGTCGCTATGGCAACTGCACAATAGCAACACATTTGAACGAGGAAGGCGTTTGGTGACAATTAGTGAAATCTTCTAGGGGAAAAAAATATGAGAACTTAGAGAGGGGAGTCTCCTTTTGTGTGTGTGAGTTAATCTTAAATGGCCAGCGATGCTGGGAAGACAATGCGTTGTTAGCAGGAGGTCTTCGGAACGGAATCGAGTGAATGTAAAGGGAAGGGCATTGTTGAAGATCTAATAGGAGAAATTTCCTCTCTTTTTTTGGCCTGTTTCCATTTAAAAATAGCCAGCAATGCTGCGAAGACAACATGTAGTTAGCAGGGGGTCTTTCTCACAGAATCACATTGCTGTAACGGATAGGGGGTAGTTGGAGATCTATTAGGAGGAAGAATAAGAAAGTGGAGAGTGGGGATACCGTTTTTCGTTTTCATCTTAAAAAGCCAGTGATGTTGCAAAGACAATGCTGAGTTTGCATGGGGGTCCATCTCTCTCACTCCCTCATTTGTTCTACATAATGTTTCATGATCCCTATCAATTCCACAGCCTTTATTTTTCATCTTGCCGAGAAGTCTACGGTAGAAATGACAACAATTAAAACTTTACAAAATGGCATTGATACATTGTATAAGTCTTTCTTTTAATACTTGTCCCTTTGTCATGGAATTAAACCTTTCACTATAACAGTTACTTTAAAAAAAAGAATTTGCATCATTTCATGTACATGTATAATGTAACAATACAACCAAAAGTTAATTTCTTTGGAGTGTGTCTTTAATGCACATTACAAGAAAATGCCAATTTGTATGCCATTTTCAATGGCATACAAATTGAAAGAAAAAAGGAAATTATTCTTAAATAAAAATTGACCCTAGTATTACAGTAGAAAAAACTGTTAGCCTCATTTCATATATATTTTCACATTTCACATTTCACTTGGAACAGAGCTTATTATCCAAGAGCTACATGTACATTATATTCTTCTGTAGAATGTCTTCAAATTGCAAGGGGGAGAGAGAATGCTCAATTTTCAAAGAAAAGGGTAAATTGTTCTCCCTTTTAGGACAAAGTGCTTGCATTATGTCATATATACATGTATATACAATTACCCAATTACTGTATATGAAGGGGAATAAACAAGAACAAACAAATATTCCTTTTACGAGAGTTGTATTACCAATAGAAGCCTGGAACACCTTTTGGTTTCCGAATTTCTCTTTCTTTATAAAGATATTTATGATTGAAGTGTCCTGATCTGAAATTCTCCACGGGAGATTTTTACCTACATGTACGTACAAAGTTAGTGCAATGAGTTAAATAGCAAATATCGTTTTGCATTTTTGCTCGTTATACTCGGTCACATGATACTCATTTACCATGAACTTTCAGATTACATAAAGGCACATTTTATCAACCGTATGTTCATGTTTTTGCACGTGTCAACAAAGTTTAATACTAGATCCCTTTAAAGTGCAAGTGAACGAAAATACTTAGTTTTCAATCAGGGAAAGATTTTAAAAGTTATTAATATTATTTTGTTATTTGTTATTTGTTTTTTTTGGTTTTTTTTTGGGGGGGGCTACTTTTCAAGCTTGCCTTTGTATTTTAAAAAAAGCACTCTAAAATTTGTTTTGCATTGCACTCTATGCAAATTTACGGGGGGGGGCTCTATTTGGCATTTTGGGGGCGATTTAGCCCTGAACCCCCGTGTATTTCTTCACTGTTTTCAATGCCACGAAGGATGAAAGAAGGACTTGGAAAGTAAATTGTTCTACCTCTTTGCACATAGATTATCAGCTTACAGCTACTTTAGTACAGAATTGCATGTAAATGAGGTGCCTAGCTGTTCTTCACTTCAATTGCTTGAAAACGGCTGCACACGAAAGTCAAAGAAAAGTGAAATTGTCAGTCTTTTTCTCGTAAGATGGATTATGGGCTTACATCTACTCAAGTACACAATGATGAATACAAAAAGGTGCGTGGCTTTATTCACTTCAATTCATCGCTTGAAATTGTCATATTTTCCAGCTCCATTCACTCCAATCAATCGCCTAAGAATATCATATTTTTCACATTCATAATCGTTTTAACTTCTTTCAGAAAGCAGCTAAGAGGCTTATTTATTTATTTTACTTTGTTTGCACTCGGTCCATTAACTCTTTTTAAACGTGAGAAAAACGTGAGCGAAAGTGGAAGGGAGACGTGTAAATTAAAGTGATACATACTTAAAGATGAATTACAGTTTTGGGAAAGTTACAGAAAACATTTATATTGGCCAAAATAATTGATCAATATTGTTGATACAAGTATCTAAAATGGGCTTTTGTGGTAAAATCCGAACCTAAGCATCGTTACATGCAGAAATATCAGGAAAAAATCTCATGGCCGCCCGTGAAATCTATAAGTCCACCGCCCGTTCGCACCTGTCCGCGCCGCTAGCACTGGGCTGGAGATATCGACAAGCCAGCATATGGGCCGCATACTGGAAAATACATATGCGGACCACGTGGACTTTTGCACGTAGCGTATGCACGATTCCGAGTTGGCGATCGATTTACTGTAAATCAGTTTTATAATTTTGCAAATATATCAATTAGTAGGCGGTTTCCTGGCCAAATTTGTATAATCCCATATTAGTAAAATTATATTACATGGTTGGTAATAAGAGCCTTCATAACATTTGTTTGTGTGTGGGGCCTTTCCCACTACTGGCATTTCCCTTTAAGAATAGTCAAACCTGCATACAAAGGCCGCCCAAGGCAGACATTAAAAAAAATGGCCTGCATTTGTCCTTTTAATGGCAAGACAATTAATCTCTACTGCTCTCTAGCCAGGTGTACAATTGGGGCCCCGGTTGGATGTGACAACCTTAATGTCAATGATCTTCTCAATGCCCTCAAGCCGCTTGAAAGGAATGCTCCCCAGCGAGTGGAGTTGGTGTATACATTATAGACAGGTTGGCACTGTATCCTATGACTAGTATAAAGCACTCAGAGATAATATTTTATCATTTAAGGGAATTAAGGCTCTCTATAAATCCAACATATTTGTATTAATGTACAGGTTTTTATAATTTCCAGAGCACTCTTTAAAAAGGCAAGTTTAGAAAACATCATGCAAAATGGAATAAATTACAATCTTCTTTCAACAGTATTAGGTAGAAGAACATATGTGACCGGCTATAGCAAAACCCTGCACTTGTCGGTAATTCATGTTTTGAAGAAATGGGCATTTTAAGTTCACATAATGTGTGTAAAAGACTTATGATTGTAAAATGGAAACAATCATATCTTTGCCAATTATTGACCAATCTGTTAGAACAAAGCATCAAATGAAAGCTTGTTATGAGGCCTTTCTAATGGCATGAAAATCTACATTTTGATTTTTACCGACAAGTGCAGGGTTTTGCTATAGCCGGTCACATTTATGTGTTAGACAAATTGCAAATCTTTATGAAATCAAGCAAATTTTTCATGACATTTCTATCAACTTTGTTAAAGAAAATGGACATTTCAATTAAAAAGTACCACAAAAATAAACATAATACTCATGAATTCCAGGAAATAAATCCAAGATTCTACATGAACGATGCAACAAAGTAACCAGAAAAGATGAAAAGCAAAATCTGTATATTTGATATAAAGGCAAATATCCAGACAATACCCTTATCAACCCGAGTGAATAAAAGAAATTAAACACAAAATGAAGACAAAAAAGAACAAGCAAAATATCCAGAAATTTCCTTTCAGCTCTAAAAATAAAGAGAATACAACAGCTAATTCCCTAATCTACCCGAGTGAATAAAAGAAAGTAAACTAAAAATTAAGACAAAAAAGAACAAGCAAAATATCCAAAAATTTCCTTTCAATTATAAAAATAAAGAGAATACAACAGCTAATTCCCTAATCTACCCGAATAAATAAAAGAAATTAAACACAAAATTAAGACAAAAAAGAACAAGCAAAATATCCAGAAATTTCCTTTCAACTCTAAAAATAAAGAGAATACAACAGCTAATTCCCTAATCTACCCGAGTGAATAAAAGAAAGTAAACTAAAAATTAAGACAAAAAAGAACAAGCAAAATATCCAGAAATTTCCTTTCAATTATAAAAATAAAGAGAATACAACAGCTAATTCCCTAATCTACCCGAATAAATAAAAGAAATTAAACACAAAATTAAGACAAAAAAGAACAAGCAAAATATCCAGAAATTTCCTTTCAACTCTAAGAATAAAGAGAATACAGTAAAACAGCTAGTTCTCTTTAATATCAACTCTTGTGAATAAAAGAGAGTTTGAACAAAAACTAAGACAACAAAGAACAAGCAAAATGTTGAGACATTTCTTTTCATCTCTATTTAACAAACAAAAGCCAGTTAGAATAAAGAGAATAAGACAGGATATCCAGGATTGTTGAAATCCATGGTTTGGTAGAAAACTGCTTAACGGCCTATAGGCCCGGTCACATATCACCGGATAGTGTAAACGGATGCCTGACGAATTAACAAATTGCAAAATCAAATTATCCGTTGGGGAAATGCGTCTCCATTAATTCATGCACAAAACATTCCGCCGGATAGCACAATGTACATCGCCTGACAAGGAACGGACAAGAAACACATGCGAATGGAGACCGAACGGATTGAAATTTTTACTCTCCATCGGCCATTACGCTATCCGGTGATATGTGACCAGTCCTTTAACGGCCTAAGGTTGAGATTGCTGTGGAGATGCATATTCTAATAATTTTTAACTTATGATCCCCCTATACAAAGTTTGTGGCCAGCGGAATTGCAGAAGCTTTGAATCATTCATGCCCTTCTTAAATCTTTACTTTTCCTGCATTAAAGGGGTAGTACAGTTTTGGTAAGGCTGAACTTTAGTAACCAAACCTGGACAGTAACATTATAAACTAATAGTTATTACTCCACCATGCTCGAAAGGTATACAAAATTACAAACGACTAAGTAAAAAGCCTGTTATCATTCAAAAAGAGCCATTAAAACACAAGAGGGCGCTTTCTAAAAAGGCATTGGTTTCAACAATTTTTCATACAAAATAATGCATGTGATGTTCTATTGAAATAATGATTAAGTAGATAGATCATCAACAACTATTTAAAAAACACTTTTGAACATTTTTGAAAAGGTGTAAGCATTTTTTTAAAGGGAAAGTTGAGTTTTGGTAGACTACTTAATTTTGTTGTGAGGTAATGAAAAACTGAGTGTAAAATTTGAAAGAGCATAATATTTCAATAATAAAATCATCTTTGTTTGATCAAAATCGGTTCAGAGACGGCTGAAATATCCATAAATATAACAATTTGTAATAAACCTGGAGCCCCAGGTTTATTACAGAATTTTGAACCAGCCGTTAAAATTTGGTTAAAAATGCTTCCTCTTTTCAAAAATTTTCAAAAGAGGTTTTTAGATAGTTGTTGATTATCTCTCTATCTAATTACTATTTCAACTTAACATCACATGCACAATATTTTATTTTAAATGGTTTAAACAAATGCGTTTTTTGAAAGCGCCCTCTTTAGTTTAAACAGCTCTTTTTTAATGATAACAGGCTTTTTACTTAGTCGTTTGTAATTTGTAATTCCTTTTGAGCATGGTGGAGTTATAACTATTAGTTTGTAATATAATGGTGCAGGTTTGGGTTACTAAAATTCAGTTTGACTAAAACTACTCTCTCTACCAGAACTGAACTATCCCTTTAATTTTTTGAAAAAATCATCTAATTATTTGGGCCCCAAATAATTATAAGATCAAATATATTTATTGATATTTCAGCCGTTTCTGGACCGATTTTGACCAAATAAAGTTTATTCTGCCATTAAAATTGCATGTTCTCTCAAATTCGACACTCAGTTTTTCATTATCTCACAAAAAAATTGCGATGTGCAGCGCCCTCTCTACCAAAACTAAACTACCCCTTTAAAATTCAGAGTATAAACAATCATCTACTTACTGGGGAGAAAAGGTTAAGCTTATTCTAAATATTTATTATATAAAATATATATACCTCCACACTAACTTCTTTCTATTTCCCTATTCGGGCAAGTAAAATCACAATTTTTTCACATTTGACTTGCCCGAACAGAAAACATACTTGCCCACAAATACCACAAACAGAAACATTCATTGTTCTAGGTAGATCGATTTGCTTGGCAAATACAATGTATCTTGCATGTTTCTATATGAGATTTATAAGTAAAAATGAATTGCATTTTTAAGAGTTGAACAGAAATGTTACATGTAGTTGCCCGATCAGGCAACCAAATTAGACTCTCTATGAAATTGTACGAGCCCAACATCAATTGTTACTTGCCCCAGGCAATTGGGCAAGTGACATTATTAAGAAACTAGTTTGTATGCAAGATTTAGAATTCATGGTTATGGCGGAGAATGGTTATTTATTAGTTTTTGTTGAAATTCAAGGAAAATGGTAAGACTTGTACATGTATATATAATTCACCTGAACTAAAGATTTAGAACTCCGGGGGATGTATTCTGAAAGCAATTTTAAGTTAAAATTTATTGTATCTACATGTACGTCATATCTACGTCACTAAAATATATTTTAGTAAATCGCTATTCCTTAAGCACAGTTGAATATTTTAGTGACGTAGATACAATAAAGTTTAACTTAAAATGGTTTTCTGAATACACCCCCTGGTTTTTTTAATAGGGAAGATTTTATTTTGAGTTTTATTTACAATTAAAATGCAGTTAAAGGGAAAGTTGAGTTTTGGTAGAGAGGGCGCTAGACTACTTAATTGGTTTGTGAGGTAATGAAAAACTGAGTGTAAAATTTGAAAGAGCATAATATTTAAACAATAAAATCATCTTTGTTTGATCAAAATCGGTTCAGAAACGGCTGAAATATCCATAAATATAACAATTTGTAATAAACCCGGGGCCCGGGTTTATTAGAGAATTTTGAACCAGCCGTTAAAAATTCAAAAAAATGCTTCCTCTTTTCAAAAATTTACAAAATAGGTATTTAAATAGTTGTTGGTTATTTCTCTATCTAATCACTATTTCAACAAAGCATCACATGCACAATATTTTATTCAAAATGGTTGAAACCGATGAGTGTTTAGAGAGCGCCCTCTTACGTTTTAACGGCTCTTTTTGAATGATAACATGATCTTTACTACGTCATTTGTAATTTTGTGTTCCTTTCTAGTTATAACTATTAGTTTGTATTGTAATGATGCAGGTTTTGGTTACTAAAATTCAGTTTCACTAAAACTGTACTCTCCTTACCAGAACTCAACTATCCCTTTACAATACAAACTAATAGTTATAACTAGAAAGGAACACAAAATTACAAATGACGTAGTAAAGATCATGTTATCATTCAAAAAGAGCCGTTAAAACGTAAGAGGGCGCTCTCTAAACACTCATTGGTTTCAACCATTTTGAATAAAATATTGTGCATGTGATGTTTTGTTGAAATAGTGATTAGATAGAGAAATAACCAACAACTATTTAAATACCTATTTTGTAATTTTTTGAAAAGAGGAAGCATTTTTTTGAATTTTTAACGGCTGGTTCAAAATTCTCTAATAAACCTGGGGCCCCAGCTTTATTACAAATTGTTATATTTATGGATATTTCAGCCATCTCTGAACCGATTTTGATCAAACAAAGATGATTTTATTATTAAAATATTATGCTCTTTCAAATTTTACACTCAATTTTTCATTAGCTCACAAAAAAATAAGTAGTCTAGCACCCTCTCTACCAAAACTCAACTATCCCTTTAAGTATTGAAGTATTCGGATTGTGAAAGCAAGTTGTCATGCATTACGGACTGAAGAAAGTATTTGATTTTATTTGTCTTCATTTTTAATTGAAATGGAAAGTTAATCTTGGGGATTTGCAAACCATGTTTGCGATGAAGATCAAGAATTCATGATCGTAAATAGCGTACGAAATTGAAGTGAATGCGAAATGCTTTTGTAGGATTACGCACAAAGTACTGCATAAGTGCATATCATCCACAACCTAAAAAACAAGCTAAGAAATTTAAAGTACTTTTAATATTTATGAGTTTGGTACAATATCTAGTTGATATTTCTTCATTTTGTCACAACAGTGAGGACAAATTTTATTCATAACGAGGATTGAGCGTTTCTTTCTGCCCAGGTATGAAGTGATCTTTAATATAGAAATGAAAAAATCACAAGTCACGATAATCATCCTCCCTCTAGCTTTTCAGGTTTTCAAAGAAAAAAAGGTTTTCTTGATAAATATAATATCAAGCCTTTTGTTGTTAAGTATGTTAAGTATGTAGGTATAGCATGAAAATCAAGAACCTGTAAAATGTCATATTGAATTTAAAGCCAAATAACAGTATTGGGAAAGTTACTGGAAGTATCTTTATTGGCCAAATTAATTGATTTAAGTATTGTTGAAATAATAGTTTTTTAAAGAGCTTGCGTGGAAAAATTCAAACCTTAGTATTGTTAAATGCAGATGTATATATCAGTTAAAATATCTTCTTTCACATGGTTGGTGATAAGAGCGTACATTTATTTGTTTGTGTGCTTGGATTTTCCCAATACTGTCATTTGGCTTTAACGAAAGTCAAGGTTGTCCAAGCAACCTGTCTTACCAGCGAGTGCATTGCGGCAAGATTGGTAGAGCACGCGCTTCACAATCACAGAATCCCGGGTTCAAAACAAATGTATTTATAAATGTGACCTTACACCACAAAATGACCAATAAGTCTGGGAAAATGATTATGCTGATTTTCACGTGACATCAAAGTAGAATTCATTACCTTTAAAATGGTATATAATTTGTCATATGTCAGACGAGGCAAACCCTTTGAAAATGAGCGTCAAAGATTTGGAAAATGGATGAAGCAGTTTTAAAACAAGGGAGAAACAGGCCACTTCAAAGATCGGCGTCCATTCAAGCGCTGTAATCTGATAATTTTCATTCAATAAAAAAACATACTTAAACATGATTTCTGACGATCAAAATTTCATAGAAGGTAAATTTAGATACCTTCATTCAGGAAATACAAAAATCCTGAATCTCATAATTTTAACCAAATTTTACTATTTCAGCTATTCACAGAGAAACTATATCCGCGACATAACGGTCGTCTTGTGGTGTAAGGTCACAAATGTCCTCTTAGTAAGACAATTAATCCACTTTTGTTACTGTTTACCCGCATTTATAAAGAAGCATTGGAACATTGGTCCTGAGCTACATATAATTACATACATGTAGTTCTGTATATTTTTACACTGGTTTTGACCAATAGCTGCTGGGCAGCTGTCTCTAGGCTTTTTGATCTAAAGGCTTTTGTGAGAGTCCGTGGCATAGCTTGGTCTTCTGCTTGCTTCTGCTTGCTTCTGCTTGTTTCTGTACAAACGCCTGGTGTGGCTATCCCGTACAGTTGCGCAAATGCAGCAGTCGGATGCAAAGCTCAAAAAAGTTTGTTACATTGCCTCTATATTTGTGTTTTCCAGCAAGTTCTTAAATTTCTGCAGGGTTGGGGCACAACGGTAGTCGTCTGGGAGTTTGTTCCATGTGGGTATTGTCCTTGGGTAAAGGGACTGCTGGTAGCACTTTTTATTTGCTCTGATATGTTCGTAAATGAAGCTTTTGGATGACTGTCTGGTAGTTGGTCTCCTATATGCTGCAGGGTGATTTCCATCATCTAGTCTATACGTTGATATGTTGCTGGGGACCAGTCCATGGGTTTCTTTGAAGACGATATGGAGACGGGCTTTGCAGCGTCTGGCATCCAAACTCTCCCATCCTAATTGCTTCAGCATGTTGGTGACGCTAGATGTTTGGTTGTAGTCGTTCATTGCAAAGCGTGCTGCTCGACGTTGGATTTTTTCTATCAGATCTTTGTTGGTTTGTTGATGCGGGTCCCATACCGCATGGCAGTACTCCAAAATCGGACGAACAAGTGTATGGTAAGCTACCGATTTCGTTGATTTATCACAGCTGTACAAATTTCTGCGTATAAGACCAAGTTGTTTATTTGCTTTCTTAACTGTCTGGTTTATGTGTGTGTTCCATGACATGTCGGATGATATTTCCACACCTAGGTATGGGTGGTGGGTTACTCTGCCAAGGACTTTTTCACCCATGGTGTAGTCGTGTTGTAACGGCTTGGTTTTGTGTGTCACAGTCATGATATGGCATTTTGAGATGTTAAAGCCCATTTGCCATCTAGATTCCCATGTGCAGAGAGTGTTTACATCTTCTTGCAGGAGAGCTGAATCCTCTGTGTTGTGTATTTCTCGGTATAGCATACAGTCGTCAGCGAACAAGCGTACACTCGAGGTGAGATTGGTTGGTAAGTCATTAATGTATACCAGGAACAGAAGCGGGCCCAGTACTGTACCCTGAGGAACTCCGGATCTGACTCGGGCTTCCTCTGATGATTCACCTTCGAGTACCACCTTCTGTTGGCGCTTCGTCAGGAAGTTGGTTAACCAGGAATATATACTGTTTCTTATTCCTACATGGTGTAATTTGGCTAGGAGTCGTTGGTGGGGAACTACATCAAATGCTTTACGAAAGTCTGTTATTATAAGATCAACCTGGCTTCTGTTATCCAAGATCTTCTGTATATCATCGACCAGGGCTGACAGCTGCGTCTCGCAAGATCTTCCTTTTCGGAACCCGTGTTGTTGATCTGCTAAGATGTTGTGTTTTTCGAAATGCTTCATGATGTGTCCGTGAATGATGTGTTCCAGTAGTTTACAGATGACTGATGTGAGGGAGACCGGTCTATAGTTATTTGGTTGAGTTCTGTCGTCTTTTTTATAGATGGGTGTGATGTTTGCTTTCAGCCATTCCATGGGTAGTGTACCTGTCGAAATTGACTTCTGAAACAGCTTTTTCAGGATTGGTGCTATGCTACCCGAACAGTTTTTAAGTACCATACCTGAGATGTCATCAGGCCCTGGAGCTTTATTTGGATTGAGGCTTTCTAGTAGTTTTTTAATCCCTTCCTCTGTTATGGTGATGTCATCGATGTCAGGGGTGTTGCTAGGTCCTAGGTCGGGAATGTTTGGATCTTCGTGGGTGTATACTGAACAAAAATATTGATTCAGTACTTCAGCCTTGTCCTTAGCACTTGTGAGAGTGTTTCCAAGTACTTTAAGAGGTGGTACTCCAGACACTTCTTGTTTTTTAGCTTTGATGAAAGACCAAAAGGGTTTAGGGTTGTCAGATTTGAGGCTTGCTCCAACTACATCCCGCAGGTAAGTTTTGAAGGCTTTTCTAATTCTTCGTGGTCGGACTGATTGAGGGGGGGGGGGGGGGGGGGGGGGGGGCACACCTTTTGTTTTTCTTTATTTTTTACACAAATTTCCCTCATGTCTTTTGTATTGTTTTGGACAAATTATTGGGGCGAAGGAGCCCCCACTGTGCCCCCCCCTTTTATTTCTTTACAAATTTCCGTCTTATTTTTAAAAATTGTTTTCTGCAAGTTATTTGGGGGTGGGGGGGGGGGGGAGGGGAGAATGGGCCCCACTGTGCCACCCAACACCCCCCCCCCCCCCCCCCCCCCCCATTGCCGTTATTATACCACTAATGAGAGTAAATTTGTTTTTCTAACAAAATTATCCTCGTTTCATATCTACTCTGGATCTGTAAGTATTCGCATGAAATAAACAATTATTGATTTATCAACAATTAATTATCCAGTAATCAATATAATTCCAAATGTGGATACCTGTCTATAAAGGTCACCTCCCTAAAGTAACTACATTGTCTGTCTGCCTTGGGTGGTCACTATAAACAGGTTTGACTCTATACCTGTATGTGGCAACCTGTCTACAGAAGTCACCTCCCTAAAGTGGTTACATTGTCTGCCTTGGGTGGTCACTATAAACAGGTTTGACTCTATACCTGCATGTGGCAACCTGTCTACAGAGGTCACCTCCCTAAAGTAGTTACATTGTCTGTCTGCCTTGGGTGGTCACTATAAACAGGTTTGACTCTATACCTGTATGTGGCAACCTGTCTACAGAGGCCACCTCCCTAAAGTGGTTACATTGTCTGCCTTGGGTGGTCACTATAAACAGGTTTGACTCTATACCTGTATGTGGCAACCTGTCTATAAAAGCCACCTCCCTAAAGTGGTTACATTGTCTGCCTTGGGTGGTCACTATAAACAGGTTTGACTCTATACCTGTATGTGGCAACCTGTCTACAGAGGTCACCTCCCTAAAGTGGTTACATTGTCTGTCTGCCTTGGGTGGTCACTATAAACAGGTTTGACTCTATACCTGTATGTGGCAACCTGTCTACAGAGGTCACCTCCCTAAAGTGGTTACATTGTCTGTCTGCCTTGGGTGGTCACTATAAACAGGTTTGACTCTATACCTGTATGTGGCAACCTGTCTACAGAGGTCACCTCCCTAAAGTAGTTACATTATCTGTCTGCCTTGGGTGGTCACTATAAACAGGTTTGACTCTACCTGTATGTGGCAACCTGTCTATAAAAGCCACCTCCCTAAAGTGGTTACATCGTCTGTCTGCCTTGGGTGGTCACTATAAACAGGTTTGACTCTATACCTGCATGTGGCAACCTGTCTACAGAGGTCATCTCCCTAAAGTAGTTACATTGTCTGTCTGCCGTGGGTGGTCACTATAAACAGGTTTGACTCTATACCTGCATGTGGCAACCTGTCTACAGAGGTCACCTCCCTAAAGTGGTTACATTGTCTGTCTGCCTTGGGTGGTCACTATAAACAGGTTTGACTCTATACCTGTATGTGGCAACCTGTCTATAAAAGCCACCTCCCTAAAGTGGTTACATTGTCTGCCTTGGGTGGTCACTATAAACAGGTTTGACTCTATACCTGTATGTGGCAACCTGTCTACAGAGGTCACCTCCCTAAAGTGGTTACATTGTCTGTCTGCCTTGGGTGGTCACTATAAACAGGTTTGACTCTATACCTGTATGTGGCAACCTGTCTACAGAGGTCACCTCCCTAAAGTGGTTACATTGTCTGTCTGCCTTGGGTGGTCACTATAAACAGGTTTATACCTGTATGTGGCAACCTGTCTACAGAGGTCACCTCCCTAAAGTGGTTACATTATCTGTCTGCCTTGGGTGGTCACTATAAACAGGTTTGACTCTACCTGTATGTGGCAACCTGTCTATAAAAGCCACCTCCCTAAAGTGGTTACATCGTCTGTCTGCCTTGGGTGGTCACTATAAACAGGTTTGACTCTATACCTGCATGTGGCAACCTGTCTACAGAGGTCATCTCCCTAAAGTAGTTACATTGTCTGTCTGCCGTGGGTGGTCACTATAAACAGGTTTGACTCTATACCTGCATGTGGCAACCTGTCTACAGAGGTCACCTCCCTAAAGTGGTTACATTGTCTGTCTGCCTTGGGTGGTCACTATAAACAGGTTTGACTCTATACCTGTATGTGGCAACCTGTCTATAAAAGCCACCTCCCTAAAGTGGTTACATTGTCTGCCTTGGGTGGTCACTATAAACAGGTTTGACTCTATACCTGTATGTGGCAACCTGTCTACAGAGGTCACCTCCCTAAAGTAGTTACATTGTCTGTCTGCCTTGGGTGGTCACTATAAACAGGTTTGACTATATACCTGTATGTGGCAACCTGTCTACAGAGGTCACCTCCCTAAAGTAGTTACATTGTCTGCCTTGGGTGGTCACTATAAACAGGTTTGACTATATACCTGTATGTGGCAACCTGTCTACAGAGGTCACCTCCCTAAAGTGGTTACATTGTCTGTCTGCCGTGGGTGGTCACTATAAACAGGTTTGACTCTATACCTGCATGTGGCAACCTGTCTACAGAGGTCACCTCCCTAAAGTGGTTACATTGTCTGCCTTGGGTGGTCACTATAAACAGGTTTGACTCTATACCTGCATGTGGCAACCTGTCTACAGAGGTCACCTCCCTAAAGTAGTTACATTGTCTGTCTGCCTTGGGTGGTCACTATAAACAGGTTTGACTCTATACCTGTATGTGGCAACCTGTCTATAAAAGCCACCTCCCTAAAGTAGTTACATTGTTTGTCTGCCTTGGGTGGTCACTATAAACAGGTTTGACTCTATACCTGCATGTGGCAACCTGTCTACAGAGGTCATCTCCCTAAAGTAGTTACATTGTCTGTCTGCCTTGGGTGGTCACTATAAACAGGTTTGACTCTATACCTGTATGTGGCAACCTGTCTATAAAAGCCACCTCCCTAAAGTGGTTACATTGTCTGTCTGCCTTGGGTGGTCACTATAAACAGGTTTGACTCTATACCTGTATGTGGCAACCTGTCTACAGAGGTGATCTCCCTAAAGTGGTTACATTGTCTGCCTTGTGTGGTCACTATAAACAGGTTTGACTCTACACCTGTTTGTGGCTACCTTTTGTACAAAATGTCATTAATTAAATGCGCTGTCATGGCAAGATTAAACGTTTAGCAGGCAATATGAGTGTACTAATGATTGTGTAGATTCACTATAAGACATCGTCTGCCAACAATCATTCTCTCTTGTGTCTGACATCATAAAAACATTGGCGTTTTTTTTAGTCCAAAGAGCGCTTGTTTTCGATTCTTGCGATGGGGTTTTATTTTGCTGTTGTACTAGGATATCGTGTAGGTATGGGACATAAAAAGTATTTATTATTAATCTGTTAGCCCCTAGCTCTCTAGTGATGTATTTTTCTCATATTTTGTGATTTTCAATGAAATTCTACTTTAAGTATTCATTAACAGATTTATAATAATTGTATCCTCTGCTAAAGAAAGAGGCTTGGAGGCTTAGAAAGGTATGTATATTTGACCCCCTTCCGAACACTGTGTAGCAAAGGTTAAAAGGTAAAGCTAGCCGCGTAATTATACGGTCTATAGTTAAAAAAACACTCTCATTTGCATGTAAATTTTATTTATTCATTTTTTTCATTAAAAAACTTCGATGAAATGGGAAGGGAAAGTTATTATCGGCTCGTGTTTATTTTGTTACTTTTTTATTTTGTAGTTTTTAGGGGGATGAAATTAATATAGGATTTTGAGATTATCTGTTTTGATATTGACTCTGATGAAAATTTCCTCTGTACTTGCAAAAATTCAAAAGAAACCCTTGGGTTCACAGAGCTACACATGTAGCTCAAGTAATTTTAGGTTATTTCGGTTCCTTATATTTTTCTTTTGTGTAAAATATGGATAACTGGAAAACAAATTCTAAATAGAGGATTTCTAGGTCAAGAACCTTTCTATTTTTTGTAATGGTCTTATTTATCTAGGTTAGGCTCTTGTTTTTGCTCTTCTCCCAGAGGGATTTGCATTTAATGTTATTTTTACCTCGGCCATCGGAAACACATCCGCACTTTATTGTGCACTCTCTCCACTCCCTGGGGAGGGTTCCCGCAGGTGCTACTTTTTTTTAGCGCACTCATGATTTTGTACACACCCTCATTCATGCCAAGTAGCCATATTGCACCTGGGTGGGGAGCAGCAATGTGGATAAAGTGCCTTGCTGAATGACACAATTGCTGTACTGGCGGCGTCGATTTGGGTTCAAACTTGGCTCCTGTGCTTTGCAGTCAAGTGCCTATATGATCGTGCCACAACACCTCCACGTGAATTTGAATTTTTGTGACCACAAAAAATTGTCAGAAAAAAAATATGCATTCAAATTGAGCATTCGTATAATTTCAGGAGAAATACTAAATAAATACTAAATACTAAATAAATACTAAAAATAAATACTAAGATACTAAATAATGTAAGCAAGACTTAGAACCATATCACTGGCACAGAGCGACTACAAATGAGATTCAGGAAAAAATGTTGCTAGCCCAAGTACTGAGCAACCAAAGTGTAATGTAATTATTAATGCTTTTTTCAAACATAGGGAAACTGAGCAGAAGTATACTATAAATGAAAAATTAGCAAAGAAAATGGGATTTGAACCCAAGACCTCTGGATTGCTAGACCAGTGCTCCACCAGCTGATATATATAAAACCCTACTGCTGAGTTCAGCCCTGAAAACCCCTTAGTATTCAATGCTCGTGTTGGTGAGAAGCTATTATAAACCTATAATGTTTCTCTCTGATTAGGGTCACCCAATACCTGTTTATATTAGGAAAAACACGACTTCGGAAATCTTGATGTTGCTTGCTCTACAAAACCACCATGAAACAAAAAATTTATTCATAGCCCTGGCTAACAATGAAATGACAATTTTATCCTAAAATGTAATACTTAAAATGTATTGCTAAAGCATACATGATAGTTAAATCACATGGTTTAATCAGTAAAGCGCTACTTGGTTGTCGGTACTTTTGTTTTCTCATTAAAAAAATTGGTCTTCATATTTCATTGATTTATCTTTCCTCAACTTGTAGCATTATTAAAAAATAAAGCCAAAAGGTCAAAATGAGGGTGAATGAAAATCAAACATATAAGCCAAGTTTTTAAATCCATGTACTCAATGTTTGATCTATAAGTATCTGTTACTTGGACAATGTTGATATTAGATTATAGATTTTACAGGTAAGTCTATGGATTTTTATATAGGCATACATGTATAAACATAGATGTATATAAACTCTTTCATTGTATTTTAGTTGTCTATGATTTGGATATGGAAATAAATACATGAAATGAAATTAAGATGAAACGAAACCTTGACAGAACGAGGCTTGTGTTTGAGAATATATAAGGAATTTATGAAATGGAATATTATTTATAGAATTATTTTTTAATGTTGCATGTTCATCTGTATGTTTTAATAGAATGTAAGGATTTGCCACTCGACGAAGCACGGCTAAAAGGCTGCGGGATTCTTTATACGTCATTGTGAAGACGTTGAATAGGAGTTAAGAAAGCCCTAAATGGAACTGACTCCATAAATGAATGCCCAAATCAAGTTTGCAAAAGGAAATTGATGAGATTAATCTCCTTATGCAATTGTAACACTTTTCAATATTGGCTTTTATCTCTCTTTTGGAGCGTGAAAAGCCTTTGGGGCGGAAAAAAAAGGCAACACTATTCAATATCAGTTTCTTCATAGATCTCTTTTGAAGCGTACGAGGGTGGAAAAACCGACTTGTGTCCACTTTGCGGAAGACAAGTAATCTCATTAATAGAATAAAAGTCATGATCTGAAGAGCCCTCTATGGGTGTGATCCAAGGCTGCCTCGTCAATGGGATAACGGATGTGCGAAGGTGACAATCAAATCACGAGGATACAAGAGGGGAAACGGCGGTGTCGTTTTCACCCACTTCGAGACTTACTCCCGGCCTGATCTCATAAAAACGCCTTTTTTCTCGCGGATAAAAGGATATACAATTACAGAACCCCGGGCAGGTCGATATCATTTGAGATGGGAAAAAGATAGAAAATAATAATTACATTTTCCCCTCCCCTCCCCTCCCTCCCTCCCTCTCCCCAGTGACTTTTTCTCCATCATTTGCTCTTTGGAAATTTATCCGATCCTGCGTTGCGGGATTCGGAAGTTCATTACGCGGCGACAAATCTTTTTTGGCAAATTGTTAGTTTAGTTTACGCTAGAATGAGCTTTCAAACACCTCGCATAGAGAAAATGAAAACTGTTCCCATTTAGGCTACTTTTTTTCTTACTTACTTTAATATAGCTCTCTGTATTTTTCTCTGTGAAATTTTTAACTGGTCCTTTGCTTTTCTTTTTATTATCCTCGCTCTCTTTTTTTTTGTCTTGCAAAATGTTAAGTCTTGTCCGATTCTTTTCCTCTTTTCTTCCATTCTTCTTCTCAACACTTGTTTCTTCCTCTTTTTTTTAGTGAAGGGGAGGGTGGGAGGGGGGTCTGAAGGATACAAACTAAAGTGTTCCCATTAGATTTTTCCTATATCAAATCTCCTTTGCTTGTTATGTACTGTGTAAGAATGCTAAATGGTTACAACTATTTGCCTTTCTTTTGCCTCCATAATTTTCTTTCTTTCATATTTCATTTTTCTTTTGTGATATGGAATAGCCATCGGTTATATAGTTACATGCATAACTAAACTCAATGGGTGATTTCAAGTATGGTGTTTAGGGCTGGTGTTAGTGTTTATCAAACTGGTGTTTGTGTGTAATAAACACTAACACCGGCCTTAAACACCATACTTGAAATCACCCAATGTCTAGCTATTAATCAGAGTTAGCACATCTCAAACAAATGATTTGAATAATAATACACAATATCGGTCTTATCTTTAAGCCATAGATTACTACGGATATTGGGTGGGTCCTCTATTAACTCTACGTGGATTGCACAATCTATTCAGCAACAGGTTAACCACCTTTTTTTGTCATATTTTTGTCTTCTTCTAGGCTGTTCATGTTGAAGGATATAGAAAGTGGCCGCAGGATACCAGCACATCTGGGTTGGGTAAAAGGAGGGCTAGGAGAGCTAGAGCCCAGGGACTTTTTCCTGGAAAGATGTCTGACCCCTGAACTGCCGGCCCAGAAATGGAAGGCGGAAGAGGTCTTCCCGGCCCAGGTTGCTGCTGAGGATGTATATCATGGAGGTGGGGTTAGCATTTCTTTCTTTCTTTTTTTTACAACATCAGGGCCTCGTTTCATAAAATGTTTCCAATTGTTGTAAGTGTCCAATTATTGTAACTACCGTGGCAACAGCTGTAATGCTCCATGCTGATTGGCTGTTGACATGGTAGTTACAATAAATGGGTACTTACAACAATTAGAAAAGTTTTATGCAACAGGGCCCAGGGCCCCGTTGAAGAAAGAGTTGCAGTTAATCGCAATTCAGATCATGTGACTAAATTCGCCAATCTGATTGGTTTAAATGTGCATATTTCCTGACTTGCAATTAATTGCAACTTTACAATCAATTGCAACTTTACAATCAATTGCAACTTTACAATCAATTGCAACTTTACAATTAATTGCAACTTTACAATCAATTGCAACTTTACAATCAATTGCAACTTTACAATCAATTGCAACTATACAATCGATTGCAACTCTTTCTGCAACAGGTCCAAGAGATGCCAACCCTCCACGATATTCAGGGAAACTCCCTGAATTAAACCAAAAAAAAACATTTTTAATACTGTCACAAAACACAAATTTCAATGTCTCCCTGATTTTTTTAAAAAGATTATACCCATCATGCTGTTAGCAGTTGCTAGAAACCTCCCTGATTTCTGAATGAATACTCCCTGAAAGCTGAATATAAAGGTTGGCATCTCTGTTATCTAAGCGATATTTTGAAAGATCATTCCCATTTTCATGATTATGCTGTACGATATGCAATTGATAGAAACTTCCCCGATTTCTGAATGAATCCTCCCTGAAAGCAGAATGTAAAGGTTGGCATCTCTGAATCATTAAAGGGACTTAGTAACATTGCCCAAATCCTCAAAATAAAATTATTGATCTAGCGGTTCCCTCATACCTTGTTGTATTCGTATTAAAAATAAAATCATGGGACAGGTTTCGGTTTTTCAAATTTCCCTTTCGTTACAAAGATATGTACGATTGAAGTATTCAGATAAGAAAAACTCCGGGCGAGTTTTTCATCCCTGTACAAAGTGAATGCAGTGAGTTAGTGAATATCACCCAATATCACTTTGCATTTTCGCTCATTACTTGGCCATGCAATGTCCATTTGACTTAAATTTTCACACAATACCCTGTTGACATATGAGATAACAACACTATACATTGCATCAACTCTTCATCACTTTTTGCACATGTCAACAAAGTTACTAGATCCCTTTAACCCCTTCAGGACTGGTCTCGAAAATACTCAGGCTAAGGTCTATGGAGAATGCATGTTATAGTAAAATCAGTCAGTCCTGAACGGGTTAATAATGTGCACATCATGTTAGAAGTTTGCTACCATAATCGCTTTACAGGAATATATTTGGAACTTTTGTGTTCCTATGTGATTACTGATTCCTGAACTTTAAGGTACTAATAACAAACACCAAGAGCTCTTTTATTCTATTGTAGTTGCTTGGAGAACCTGTTTTTTCTCTATTTTATTCAACAATGCTTTGGAGTTTGAATGAAGAGGAGTTTGATTTACAGGAAAAGAAAGAATAAGGGGTGAGTAGAGAATTTCTAATATAAGAAAAATATAAGGATGAGAAAAGTAAGAAGTTCTCTCGGAAAATAATAATGAGATGAGATAAAAGAAAGAGAGGGGGGTAGGAGGAGTAGAGACTGATACACTAAAAGATTTAAAAAAAGAGGTTTAAGGGAAGTGTTTACAGGAAAAGAAAGATAAAGATAAGAGAAGAAAGGAGACTTCATATATTTGAATGGACAGAGAGAAGAGAAATTAAAGAAAGGGTTTAATAGAGGTTTACAGTAAAATACAAAGAGTAGTTTGATTTACAGGAAATGAAAGATTCAGGAGAGAGAAGAAAAATGTCTAAAACATTAGAATTGAGTGTAAGGGGAGGGAGGGGGGCAGACAAGATGGATACAGTAAAAGACGAGGAGGAGTGAAAAAGCCCATGGTCGCGACCGAATTACCGCCGAGTCTCGCTGGCACTGCTTGATTCCGACCCCGGCGTTTTATTTGATTAGATCGCTTTGCGTCCGTATCAGTAACACCTCCCCAAACAACAGATTTTTGCAAATCAATGAGAGCGTATTAGGGCCACAATATGCCACGCTAAATACATGATCCTCAAATAAAAATTGATACAAAGATTTTTTTTTTTGCTGTTTGTTGGTCTTCTCACCAATATTTCCTCTTTTCTCTTTCTTCTTTTCTCATTCTTCATTCCTCTCTGTCTCTCTCTCTCCAAATCCCACTCTCCATCTTTTTCTGCTTCTTTATCTATCTTTCTCCCTGTCTCCTAGCTTCTCTATCTTAAACTCATTATTTTTTTCTCTTCATTCAATGTTGGCCATCTTCTTTAAATGGTGTCGCCAATTTGTTTATAGCCTCTGACACCGCCCTTTCTCTTCCACTCTCCATCTTTCTGTCTCTCTAGCTCTCTCTCGTTCGTTCTTCCTACCTCTCTATCTTAAACTCATCATAATTTGTTCGCTTCATTCAATGCTTGGCCCTCTTCTTTAAATGGTGTCGCCACTTTGTTTATAGCCTCTGACACCGCCACCGCGATTTCCTTTTTGCTGGCAGGCTCAACAAATATCTTAATCCGGGCCATAATCAGAGTAATTGTGTTGGCCCGGGAGATGTAAGCGATACACGCACCGTTGTCAATTGAGTGAAGTGTCATCTCTTCTTCGTCTTTTTTAGTTGAGGCAAAAGTCTGTCAATAAAGATAAAATGGTTCACCATTTTCTATGCCTTTCTAATATTATGTTCCTTTTATGAATTGTGTTCCTTTTGGTTCGTCATATTACTTTAGCTTTTTATAGCTAAGATAATTTGATTTTATCCATTTTTTCTGTTTAGTCTTTTTGGGGTTGCTTTTGATATATAAGAAGATTTGATTTATCTGTTTAGCTCCTTTTTTGTCAGACTCTGTTTCACTGTTAATACTAGGTTTATTTTAGGTGAGTATTCCTTTTTCTTATATTGTACAGTGATTTTCTTTATGCTTTTGAAGTTAACTATGATTTGATTTTAACCTGGATTTCACATTTTTTCTTTCTTAATTTCACTCTTGATATTAAAGGAAACTACCACACAAGGTACAACACAGGCTTATATATCTGGGCATTGTTGTTTGATATTAAAGGGGACCACCAGGCAAAGAACAACGTATAATTATATTTTTGGGTACCGCTGTGTGATATCAAATAGATGCTCAACACTTTGCGTAGGGTTGTGTAATTCATAAACAATGCAATTATTTACCACCACTTACAAAACCATTATGGCCTCATGGTTCTGTACGTGCCAAATGACAGGGAGTGCGCCAATTCTATTCACGCGTACGTTTGGAGACAATAGAATCCTTGACGATGCATTCCTCCTAGACAAAAGGTAGTCTTTGTATGCAGACCCATAAACACATGTTGTAGTATGGTGATGCATTTGCCAATTATTATATTATTTTTTTCTGGAAACATATTTTTCTGAACTTTTTGGTGGAATGGACTGCTAAAAATGTCACTTTTTATTTATCAGAATATTATTTTTGGGTGATGGTACCCTTTAAATAGATGTCCAACACTTTTCAATGGTTGTGTAATTCATGAACAATGCAATTAATCAAACAAAGGGCTTTTCGTTCAGTAAGCACTGGAACTTTTCAAACCCTACAGTCAAAGCCCACCCCCCCCCCCTCCCCCTACCCCCACCAACCCCCTCCCTCTCATTATTTATGCCTCAATGGTTGGTAAATATCATTTGATATTATGATTCTTATTTGCCAGGAGTAATTATTCAAATTAGAAAAGGACTTAATTTGAAAACAGATAATCCTGATTGGGTTGAGAACAATTATGTCAAATTTTATTGCCACTCAGCAATGGCTTAAATTCTTTATCAAGTTTCCCAAATAGAAATTTAATGGATAATGGACTAAACATCAGCAGTCAAGAGGGAAAAGAAAGTACATAATTATGTTTTTTTTTAACAATCATGATAATGTTTCAATTAATAGCATCATTCCTATTCTAAAGCATATTTTGATGAAGTAGAAAGATAATCGCAGAAATCTGTAATCAAATGTTCATGCTAATGTATCAATTAACTACTTACATGTATGTTTTGGAATACCAGTCAAAAATATGGCGGAGTTAGGCTTTATGAAATGCGATCCCTCTATTTACTTATTCATGCTGACTTTTAATGGAATGCTAAACAGCTTCTGCGTGCGCTTGACTTAACCGCTTGCATGCAGGAAGCTATAATGCCCTCAGTATAATATATATATCAGTTTCATGCTCGTACGCAATGGATTAATAGAGATTTTTTAAACTCAGTACCTATGAATTATTAGATAGGGATTATTTCATCCCAGAGGCAGAGCTTTGGGCATATCAGAGAGGAAGAATTGCCGGCATGTATTGCATTAGTGGCTTAGCATATTTAAAGATTGGGCTTATGAGACAAATCAGTCTTTTAATTTGTATTTTGGGGCGTAAAACGGAAAAATATCAACCTCAGAATCTGCATGAATATATTTTGCTAACGTTATTTTTTCAGGTTTCTCTATAAAAAAAATATTTGTAAAAAGACGGTGACTTTGATTTAAATTTTCATGATAACTTATTAATTTTCATTAGGCTAATAAATGAGATGAAGTGTATTTCAAATGATATGGTTTAGTGAGGAACACACAGTTTACCTAGTCCCCAACTAGTGTTAGCTGGGTATGCCTGTTAGGGACCCACTAAGTTAACCCTAGTTAGCAACTATAAGATCATGGCCCCGTTGCAGAAAGAGATACAATCGATTGTAAGTTTCAATTAATTGTAAGTCATACAATTTTCGCCTTTCAACCAATCAGATTTGCGCATCTAGAACACATGATCTGACTTACAATTAATTGTAACTTACAATCGATTGTATCTCTTTCTGCTACGGGGCCCATGTGTTTAATTCTTAGCCACGTACATCAACCAAAATAGCATGCAACTAAGCTATTGGGCTGTTATGTACTATATGGGCCCTGATGCATAGTTTTTGTTTTCCTTGACTTGTCGACGACTCCCATCACTTTCCATTCACACGTCTGCTCTCACTGTCTGTGTCTCCATGTAACACCAACGTGATAGGTTGTACTATTCAGCGATGGACCTGCCTTAAGACAACAGCGCTGCGTTAGGCCATGAAAAATAAATTGTTGGATTGGCGTAACCCGCCCGCCCCTAAAAATACCAGCGCTAATGCACGCTGACCCTAGAGGTTTTTTCTGAATTTTATTTTTATTTTTTTTATTTTTTAAATTGCAATAGAATTTGCATTGCGATGTGTTACAGTATGTGTGTGTTTTTGTGTATTTGCGCGGGAAAAAAAAGAAGAAAAAAAATCCCTACCGACCTACCCTAATTTTTGGTTGCCCGTTACTCCAATCAAACAATTTTTTTTTTTGGCCTTAGCGCTTAGTTCACTCTTATTTTTGTTTCCGTTATCTTCTTTCTCTACCCACTTGTACTGAGGAATTACTTAAATCTTTGCTCAATTATTATTTCAAACATATTGAGAAACTGACCAGAAATAGATAATATAAATTAAATCAGGTACCCGGTAACGATAATAGAGCTTCCGCGGGATTCAAACCTTAGACTTCCGGATTGCAAGACTGGTGCTCTACCAACTTAGGTAGAAAGCTCCTGTGACGGGTAGTTCGTCCCTGAAACCTTTTCAATGCCAGTTTATTAATTATAACACAACAGCACTTTTGCAGTGCTCAGATCACTCTTGCGTTTTGTTTCATTTTCTATTTTTTTTTCTCATTGTACTACTATGAAATCACTGAAATGTTAGTTTATCTTTGTTCATACAATAAAAGTACACATTGATTTGATCGTATGCATACCCTTTAACGTTACCATATGGGAGATGCAACCAAGGTGTCAAGCACTTTTTCAATTTGTGCGTAGAACAGAGCTCCAATCACTAGACCAGAACACCTCTCCACACAAGTCCCTTAGGCCAAAAAAAAAATTTGTTGGATTGGAGTAAACGGGCAACCAAACATTAGGGTAGGTAGGTAGGGTTTTGTTTTTTTTTTTTTTGTTTTTTCAGGATTTGCACAAATACACAAAAACACACATATAACACACAAATAACACATATCGCAAAATTTATTTTAAAAAAATAATAATAATAAAAAAAATCATTAATTTATTTTGTTTAGGGTCGGGCGGGTTACGCCAATCCAACGATTTATTTTTCATTGCCTTATTGTTTTTAACTCTCCATTTATAGTACTCATCTATATATGTATGCAAGCCTCCGCACTAACTTTATGTTTACTTGTCCGTACAGGAAATTTACTTGCCTGAATAGAAAATGTACTAGCCCAAAAAAAATGAACAAAAAGAAAACTTGATTGTGCGAGCTAGGTAAAGTAGCTCTATCTGCTTGGAAAATTGCTCTCTTGTTTCTAGATGTGA